>JAVQKC010056730.1:0-49655 GCA_036025475.1 Philypnodon macrostomus
AGTCGTAACTGAATAGTTTAATTTTCAAGTAACAGTATTTGTACTAGGTTTTGGGGTCCTCTGCCTCTGTTTAGGAAAACCATTAGGTTTGATTACAAAGGCCCCATCTTGTGGGAAAATGTGGAAGTGTCAGTAATGAGATGAATATGCTTAAAAAAAGAGATTTTTTTATTAAATATTATTTGCCGTTGTATTTACAATTGATGGGATTTAGTCCCAAGATGTTAAATGTGAACTTATTTTCTCTCTATGAGATGTGGTTCTGACAGTTTTTCGATATGCAGCTCCTCTACCAGTTTGTCCACACAGGCCTTAAACACTGGTTCAGGCTCCTGACGAAAGAATACAGGAAATGTCAAAGAAAGTAGATGAAAGCACACAAAGATCTTGCATATAATGGTAGGTATAGCTATTTTAGTAAAACACATCCCTGTCTATGTTAACAAAACAAAATATAGAAGCACCACCTTGTGCTCCAGCTGTTTTTGTTTTTCCACAGCCTCTTCCAGACTCAGACCAACCCACTCAGCCTCCTCTTCAGGAATCTCAAACTGCTGCTCCACCAGAAGAAAACACAATTTAGCTCACAGCACATCCCGATGTTTTATCATTTAAATTAATATAGAATTCTAAGTTCTAAAAGTATGCCTACCTTGTATTTACTGTACACCTTCTCTCTCATATTAGGGTCAAGGGGGTAAAGCTCTTTGTCTTTACGTGCCAGGCGAAGTAACATTGCCCTCTTCAAGTCCATACCCACCTTGGAGTTGAGGTCTTCTGTTGGTGTCTATATACAGTAAACATAATAATATAGCAAGAAAGCAAAAATGTTCAATTTATGTATACCAAACAGAAATGACTTAGTGTTACCGTGAGGATGTAAAAGTCAAAGCCAAACGCAGCATCGATGAGGTCCAGAGTGCGAGCTGTGACTGTAATCTTAAAATTGTGATCAAGGATCTCACTGTAAAGCTCACGCTTGAACAGCTGTGGTTTCCACGTCTTTCTCAAACGATTGGACAACTAGGAAAAGGGGGAAATCAGATTTTCATCAAATTAATTTCAGTTTTATTTTTTAAATATTATATATATATTTAAATACATATGATGACTTACTTTGTCATTGTTGGCATATCTGAAGCCTGATATCCAACCCTCTCCACCCCAAAGGCCATCCTGGGACTGTGGGGGGTAGTAGATGGGGATTGGGACATCTTGCACTCGCTCCTTTTGCCCTGTCTTCGGGCTGATCCTGTACTCCACACCCAGTGGCCTATAGTGGACCGGTGTAGGCTCCCTTGTCTCTAAGGACTTGAGGTAATGTTTTGGCAAACGAGCGTATATGCCCTGCTTCAATTTCAGGGCGTCCCAGATTTTGGGAGGATATTTATGAAGTGGCATAATCAGTCTCTACTTTACAGCAGCTCAAACCTAGAATATATTTCAAAAACGATTATAGATGTAGATGTACATTTTACTGCACAATTAAAACTAATGTTACTGAAACACTCTTGAAAGTGATATGTGCAAAACTATCTCTGTCTCTGTTTAAACATTAAGTTCATCAACACTATACTGTACAGACCCAAACGTGCGCCAGATTATATAATATATCAGTAGCATTAATTACACATATAGGTATTATCGACACTAGGACAAATACATGTGAATTACATAGGCACATTTTGATTTTAGCCGTTTATTTTAACAGTATAAAGATCCTATTGAACTAGCGTTAACTGTTAGCATATCATTAAATGCACAAGTAGGCTAACAAAAAGCAACAGGCATACAGAAAACCTTAATTCATATAAACGTAGATCTTACCAGAAAATATAACACAGTCTTTAGCTATTTGAATTAATCTCTCAACCCCACATTAAAAAGAGTGGTTGGAGCACAAGGGCATCTCATGTTTTTGACGAACGGAAGTTCCGCTCTGCTTGCGCCTGCCCACCGTGAGCAGGGCGCTATGTTATTGGATGACTGAAAACGATCCCGCTCTGATTATTGGCTTTTGATAGCTGTCAATAATCGCTACCCGGAAGTAGCTTTCTAACTTAACTTTGGTGATTATTTCATTAGTACTTAGTACTGTTATTAGTGATAACAACTAGTGTTAAAATGTTATCTAGGTAAAACCAGACTTTAACTAAATGTATAGAGAGACATTGAAGTTCAACAACCTCATCATGCAACACCTTTGTGTCTTTTCTTTTTTTGGGTTGTCTTCGCCCGAAAGGTGGAATTGAACCACTCTGCCGCTAAGCAGCTACAGGTTTGAAGCCTGCACCCCGGACCACCGAGGCTCATCCGGGCAATGAGTAAAATGGCGACTGCTTTGTTATAAACCACGAGTCCAGAAAGTATGAGTTCAGTCATGGTGTCAATTTACAGGTCAACTAACTGTACACAAACATGGTTACTGAACATTATTGGGTACAAAGCCGAGGCTCATACTGTGTTTATTCTGAATAAGTAGAATAAAAGTTACAATTTGCTTCTACTTTTCACGTTTGTCCCGTCGTCTATGCAAAGTAGGTGAACTGTGATTGGTTGGTGAAAATAAAGGTGTACTACCAGTTCAGGTAATCTAATGAAATGTAAAATACACAATATAGGCCCGTGCTATAGGCTACTGACAACCAGTGTAAGGTGCACAGGCCTATTTATATATGGGTTTAATTATGTGTTGTGAAAACTATATTTACCTAAGTTTCATGTACTACCACTACTAGCGTACTAGGCAACTTCTTTTGCGACATGTTAATGATAGATGATAAAATTATGTTTTTATTAATACTGTTTCACACATAACTAGCCACACACAACTCTTTTTACCAGTATTGGTTTTACCAGTATGGAGCAAGTGAGAGCATAACCTTGTTTTACACTCAGTGGTCAGGGCCTGCATGGGGCTCCTCTTTTGTTTTCTCAGTAGGGTGTGCTGCCAATGTTCTGTATTGTTCTTCAAGTTCAGAGCAACACATGCTTCCAGCACATGCCTTTCCACAAGCGAGGCTACAGAGCTGGGAAGAGGGGCGAGAGCAGCAAGTAGATTCAGGCTGAACAGTGCAACAGTTCACGCCCACGCTTTGGAGCACTTTGGTAACCCCTAGAATCACATCTAGACACCTGTCACATAAATCAAAAGGCATAGCTCATTAATAATATGATTTGGTATTGTGGATGAAAATGTGTCTGGTATATAAAGTGACTGCAGGAAAGATGTTTATTTCTCACCTGTCCCACTGACAGGTGTTGCAGTGCACATGGACTGAGGCCACTGTAAAGGACTCAGACAGTTTCCAGATGTGGAGTTCATGCATGGACTCAACTCCAGGCACGTTCATAATCCTCTTCACAAGTTCAGCCACAGAGAGCTGTGAAGGTGTGGCCTGTAGCAGCAACAGACCATATCTAAGGACCTGTGTATAAATAGGATCATTAGAGCATCTTTTAATTAGCATTTATTTTGTGTTTACACTATATGTTTAGATGACTGACCTCCGGTGCAGCTTTTGCAATTAGCATAACAGCCGCCAACAAGGACAGAACAGGATCCATGTACAGTAGAAGGTTACAAAGCCTTTGAGAGATGTGTGAACACATTGGACTAACGCTCACTGTGACCAGGCTGTTCACCAGGACCAAGAACGGGGTGAGAAGGTGCTCAAAGAAGAGGAGCCACGAGAGCTGACCAGGGACTGGATAGTTCTCAGGTTGATTTGGTGAGTTGTCTAGAAGCATAAGAATAGACCCTTTAAAATGTTTGTCATCTGGAATGTTCAAGATTCAATAATGGAGGTGACTGGAGCAAAAGTGAGTTAACTTTGCAAAAAAAAGTAATATTTGTGGTGAGGGATAGAATAATTCTGAGCATACAATAATAAAAACTATTGTGGTCTTCAACATTACTGTAAGGACTTGTCCAGTAAAACCTAAAAATCAAGAGTTTTTCCACCAGCCAAAAGTCTAACTGTTGCTAATGTGTGAGGTACATTCAATAATGTTTTCTATCCAGGCTCTGACATTGCCTACATGTGGCAGAGTGGATGGCGTTTGTCAAAACCATCTTGATTTGCAATATTCTGTGGTTAATTCTAATTTCTCCATTGAAAATGTATTACGGTCTTGCCTCCATTCCAGAATTTAGAACTTTCTGTTTACACACTTTGAAAGGGTCTATAAGTCGCCTCCATTTTCCACACATTTTTCCACATGCTTACTTACTGCAGTGTTGGACATAGTTGCCATGTTTATAATGTTCTTGTTTATCTTCGGGGATGCTGAGGATGTTCGAGTTACTAATGGTGAGAGCTGCATTGTAGAGTGCCCCAGTGTTTTTAAGCACAGCATCCTGCTCAACCGGTACCTTTTCGTCTTCATCCAGAGCTGTGGGAGCAGAGAAAAACATGTCTCTTACAGTTGACCTTACACTTGGCAGCTACTTCAAAGTGCAAATGAACTTCAGAAGAAATACATCCTTCATTATATTTTTCAGAAAAAGATTATTATGTCCGAATAATATGGATGGCTTTATAGACATTACTTTTTTACTTTGATTTGTTTCAGATTCCCAGCTTTTAGCGGAGTTGTATTTTTGCAGTTTTGAAAGTGAATAGTGTGTTGAGTATTAAAACCATAAAGACATTGGATTATGTAGGCCTAAGTAATCTGCCCCGACAAGCCTTTTCTGATAATAGATGTGTAATATAAGCCCAGCGGAAGTTACCTTTGTGATTGACCTCAATGTGAGACTCTGTGCCCAGCTCACTACTTCCTATATGGCACTGCTCCTGATCCCAGCGCAGCCCAAGTAAGAACATCCTAAAAAACAGACTGACTGATCCTAAGACAACGAGCAGCAAGGGGTGCCGTGCTGGGACAGGATCCAACACAAAGCTGCTAATTTCTGTCAGATATATGACATTTAGACTGAGCAAAACGAGATTAGAGATGAATGCTCCCACAGGCTGCGCCCGCATGTCCCTGTAGTTCACAGAGCAGGCGCGGAAGGTTGAAGAGAGATGGTCTTCTGTGAAAGTTTGTCTTAATGAAAGGTAAAGCATGTTTAAGAGGATGAATAAAGTGTAGAAGCCGTCGAGCAGAGCGATGGGGGACGTGCACAGCTGACTGATGACCACCTCACTCAGCAGCAGGAGCGAGGTTAGCCCCACCTTGGTCCAATACAGCACCCTCATGACCGCAGCTGGGGAACACAAACAGTGACACCTGCTAATCCTTATTTTGCCAGATGTATTCAAATACTTGGGCTTATTTTAAAGCTATAGCAACAAATAAGCATAATTTATATAGCCTAAAAATGACTAAAAAAGGACCAATTCATTTTTCAGTCTTATATTCACAGCTCTGCATAAAGCCCCAAATAAAAAAATGTAAGGAGTAAAGCTAAACTAAAAAGCTGGATCATGAAAGTGACAAGATGCATATTATAAAACAAATAAAAATAAAAATCAGAAAAAAAATCTAGCTTTTTTTTTTTTTTTTTTAAAGAATTTTCACTATCACATTCACTTTCAATCATTACATGGTGCATTTTTTAATGTTCAATATTCATACCAGTGAGTAAATACATCCACTTATTAATGAAATATTTGCAATTACCTGAAATGCGTTGAATCGTGGCAGCAGGCACTAACTTGTTGGATGTACAAACTGTGGGTACTCTTCATCTCTCTCCCGCTCTCTGTCCCAGCCCTCTTTTAATCAGAGTCATGTGAGGGTGTGCAGCATCCTCCCCATGTCTGCTTTCATCCTGTTTGCATTCCCTGCTAAGCCCGATGGTACATGGGAGAAATACCTCAGGGGGACATCACATCACCCACACCGGCCCACCCACTTTCAGACTGAGGCTAATTTGGTCTGATCAAATCCTCATTGTGTAGTCTGAATTACATAATCACTTCACATTACAATGGGAGACCATATAAGCCCCTATTAGCAGACTACTGGGAGTTTATTAGGATTGGTTTTGCAGAATGGTCTAAGTCATTGATGCGCCTTTGAAGAAGCCTTTGGGTGGTGATAGTGTACACGATTAAGACGTATATTTGTATAACTTTGATAACACATAACTTGACAACACAATTTAATGCATGAAGAATATTATTAAATACACGTATATAAAGCTGCAGTAGCTGATATTTTTACTTATTTGAGCAAAAATAATGACTCAATAAAAAATACAGCATCAAAGAATCATCTGAAAAAAAAATGGGACTGTATTATAAGGGATTTTTCCCCAACCAATCACATGCTTCCACAGGACAGGAGCAGATTTATCAGGAATAATGTGAGGGAGCTGATGTCACAGCAATATGTTTTTGTTCTTCAGACCACTGTTTGTTAGTCTGATTGTGTGAGACCATGATAGAGGGTTGTGAAGGAGCGAAAGGGGAAAGGGGTGCATCATTCAACCTTTGAAACATTAAGACAACACAAAATCAGGTACTGCAGCTTTAAGTAAAATATCTAACTTAAATATGTGTAAAATCAATGCATTTAGTCATGTTCAAATCTGCTGTTCAGACGAAGAAGCATCAGGTTGGAGAACTAATATTATGGACACGATGCCATGGTTAGGCCAGAGGTCAGAGAAGAATGGTCAGATTGCTTTTGGTTCTGAGGTCTGCAGAAGGCCATCTCTGAATGGACTTGATGGCAAACCATTAGTTGATGTGCTACAGCAGCAAAAGACTACATCAGTGAGTTACACAAACAGGATCTGTCTAATAAAAATGGCCATTGACTGTTTTGTAGTTAGTAATAATGAAGAAATACCATCCCCAGTCCTTGACAAAGGTTATAGCTATGGTGATCTTTGCTTACATACACAGGATTGTATAGGATTAATCGTTGGGATAACTGCAGTAAATATGCCCCGTTATAATACATCACTGGTCAGGTTTGTTTAGTGTGAAATTCCTTCCAAGGCTCACAGCCAAACTTCATCCAGGGCCCTCCTACTTATAGTGACATGAACCCACTCACCCTTGTCACACTGGGCCCAGATGATCCTTTGCTCAAGACGGCATGAGCCAATAAATGCCATACTTACAGAAGAAAGTTAAAATGTCAAACACGCAATGAGACAAAGATGTGAGCAAGCTACAACTACAAGTAAAACGCCTTGACTCGCCTTTCAGAAATGTATAAATATATAAAGTGTGGTCACAGATTTAACATTTCCTGATATTTCCAAAATCTGTACAACAGCATGTCAACATTTGCACAGTACTGTACATATCAAAAACACAAGAACAACCATTTTTATTATTAGTCATTACATGCATTTATTGGAGAGGAACAAATTTGCCATACATATCTTTGTGATTACCAGCACATTTCAATTAAGTTAACGAATTATTATTTTTTAAAAAAATCTAAAAATTAAAGCATTACAAAGAGTGGGGGCAGCACAATGATGTTGGTCTTAGGGCACATACAGAAAAACCAGCCTCTCTTATGAACATTGGAGGGCACCATGGGGATGTCTGGTGAGGAGGCAAAAGGCATACGCTAGCGGCCTCTTGTGGCCACAACGTTATCCAGCAGACTTGAGAAAGACTTGATTGGTGATGACTTGGGAGAAAATTTACGTACTGCACCCCAAATGCTATCAATAGTCAACCATTCAATAATAACCATTTTGCCCAACCCCCACCCCCACAAAAAAACAAAGAAAAAAATTCAAAACTAAATATTCGCTCTAGTTTGAATCTAAAATGGACATTGAAAGGGGGAGATATCTCAAAGCAACCCCCAATGGAAAGGAAATGGGGGGAATAAGAAAAAGGGTTGAAATAGCTATAAATAAATAGGAAAATAGGTGATTACTTAAAGCAATTGAACAAAAAGAATGAACATTTGAGGTGAAGGCAACATAGATGAGTTATAACAAAAGTAGAACCCATGGAAAACGGGGGCAAGGACGACAGAGAACAAGCTGCTTTGCATTTCAAAATGACAACAACAATGACTGGTCAGACGAAGCCACAATATGAGATCGCAGGCGAGTAAGCGTAAACTGTAAATAAAAAACAAGGCATGGTGCATTCTGGCTTATGAGTAACTCTTTGTAGCTTTCCAAGAAAATCAAAGTGATGAAGTGAGCAGAGGAAAAGGCTTGGCGCGCCTCCATTGGATAGAGTTGGGACAGTGAGTCCCGAGGGGCCAAAATGAGCACAAGTTGAAAATCTAGTGACTTTGGTGAAGGTCCAGCAGGAGAGAGTGTGCAGACACAATGGAAAATGTGGACATCGAAACGGATACATGTCAACCTCTGTAAATACAAAACTCTGACTGATACCGCCTCCCACCTGTTTAAAGCCAACAGGTCACACTTATTGTTATACTTCAGCATCAGGTAAAAAGTCCCAGAAGAGCAAGTGGTATAGATAGACCTCTTTCTACTGTCTTTGGTTAGTGTTTTGTCCCACTTGACTCAAAATGGCTGCTCCTGTGTAACATCTGACCTCTTCTTTGCCTTCAGTGTTTAAAATGTTGTATGTTGTGGTTACAGTTGTAGTGTAGATTTCCTTGTTTGTCTCAGTCAAGCAGAGAGTTGTCATTTGCTTCACTTTAGTCCCTTATTGAAACATGTTTTATTCAGAAAAGGTCTAAAGATAAAAGAGAAACCAGTTATGGTGTGGTTACAGCATTGTACTCCATCCTTGTCATTCCTGTGAGAAAATGACAAATTAGGTTATAAATTAGCTTCATGGAAAAATCTACATCTATATTTTTGGGCTGCAAAATTTGACAAAAACATTTGATATTCTGTACCCATGTTGACTACTGCAATATACATTTTTTTTTTTTTTGTATTTTGATTAAAAAAATATATTTTGTAGATTTAATAGTTAAAATCTACAACAAAATCATATCATAATATTTGTATTTAGCTGATATGGGATTCCAATTAGCTACTATATTTGCAGATGCATCTTTTCAACTTTATTTTACAATTTTAAGTTGAAAAGATGCATCTGGAAATATAGTAGCTAATTGGGATCCCATATCAGCTAAATACAAATATTATGACGTGTTAAAATGTTAAAAATCCTTACCTGAAGCTCATGGTGCATCTTTTCCTGTATCTAAACTGGCTTCAAGCAGCAGCTCTTCTAGGTCCTGTCCACAGCTGACACTCACTGCAAAATAACATAGGAAGCAGATATTAGAGCATTTTCACATTAAACAGTAAACTCCTCCTTGGTGCACCAACATCTCACCATGCTCCATGACACAACTGCCAGCTTTCGGGGTCTCAGCATCGAGTAGGTGAAGGGTGAACTCCGGTTTGATGCCATTTGGCAAAGCTGTGGCCATGAGCTCCTCTTCTTCTCCGGTCAGAGCCTCACTGAAACTCTCATCTGCAGAGCTCTCATCTGAATCAGCATCACTTTTTTGTGGAGTCGGTGTTAGACTTTCAGGGGCTGATTCAGGCGGTTCAATGGTCTGCACAGCTTCCTTTTCAACGCTCTCCATTTGCTGGTCTTCAGACAATAATTCTGTGTTGGTTTCTTGAACAAGACTTGGCTTACTGTCATGTGTGTCTTCTTTTGTCTCTGTAAGTGCTACTGGCTGCTCTTGCTCCGCCTTGTCTGTGATATCTGAAGACACATATACGTCTTCTTCTGTAACGCTGTCTTTCTCCTCTGCGACTACTTCAATCGTTTCACTATGTTGAAGTTCTACACAAGTGGGTTCAGGTTGGGGGCTTGTAGTGCTCTCTGTTGCTTTCTCATTCAGTGAACATGTTACAGTGTGATCTGATGAGATATCTGTCCCATCTACGCTAGCTTCTATCTCTTGAGGGCTTAAAGTGCTTGATGTTATGCCTTCTGTGGGTTGACTTAGCTCTGGTTTTAGTGTGTGGGTCTGTGGTGGATTTTGTGTTGCTACTGAACTCTGCTCAGTTGTCAGAACAGGAGAAGTCTTTGTGTTATCTAAGGTTTGTGTTGGTGTCTTTGCTTCTATGTTTTTCTTTGAGCCGTTTTCACTTTTGCCAATAGCCTGAAACTGCTGTTGTTCTGGGGGGCTTTCTACTCGAGTGACCATGAAGATTTTTTTCCCGCGACCGGGGCTAGAGACTGAAAAGCAGCGCCCTGGTGAAGGAGGCGTGGCAGTGGGGACAGGAGACTCAGTGACGGTAATGTTGGCGGTGACAGTCTGGACTCCTGCAGGTGAAGGAGAGGCTGTGTTGGAGGCACTAGGGGCTGGTGCAGAGGGTGGAGTGGGAGCTGTGGAGACCACCACCTCCTCTTCATCTTCAGTGTCTGAGTCGGAGTCCACAACTGTGGTAGAAGCACCTGTCTCAGAGCTCTCTTCTGATTGGCTGCTTGTGTCTCCTTCACTTCCTGGTGTCTCACCTTCTTCTTCTTCTACCTCTTTTGTTGGTCCTTCACTTTGACCATCTAAACACGGAGCATCCTCTTCTTCTACACCAGTGTCTTCTGTGGCGATCTCAGCCATACTGGCAGACAGCCTCATCTTTTGCTCATTCTCCTCTTTCTCTTTAGCCAGAATAAAGTTCCTTTTGCAGCCGTTCTGGATCTCTGACAGCAGGGCACGTTGTGTTTCAATGAAGCTCTTTACCTAATGCAAAAATACATACAACATGTTTAAAATGGCTATTTACTTAAATATCCCTTTTTTACAGTCTGGCCAAAGGGACTCACAGTTTCTTTCTTGGGTTCTCGGTCGAGGTCCAGCCGCAGCAGAGAGGTGTTGACTTTCAAAGCCAGAGACAGAGCCATGAGACCTCCCGTCTTTATCTCATTCTCCCGGAGATCGAGACGCAGGAGCCTGGGACTCTCAGCAATGAATTCAGCTACAGCTACCGCTCCTACAATGACAATATAGAAATGAAATACACTATAAAAGCACAATACAAGTAAAATGTAAAAAGGCATAAACCCTCTATACCTTCACAGGACAACTTGGTGGAAGCAAGGCCTAGTCTAAGCACCGAGCGGTTGGAAATCAGTCCGTCCTTGAGCTTATGGACGCCTTCATTACTCACAGAGTTATGGCCCAGGTTCAGAGTCTCCAGACTCTGTGTGCATGGCTGGAAAACACATTAGATTAGATTGAATACAACATGTTATAAACTTTGTGTATGACACTTTTCACAGTTTAAGGACCTGTGTGTATGTGTTTCATGTTTTGTGGCCAATATCAAGGATTATGTTTGTTTCTGAGATAATGTCAGTGTTGGAGTATTTTGTTCCATCATGTGAGTCTAAAATAGCGGATCATTAATTCTCAGTAATTAAAAGTCCAAAAGGCAGCCTGCCCTCAAAGCAGTCTGACTCAGCTTTATCCACCTCAAGTCACTACAGACTATATTTGGAAGTGCTTTGAAGATATAGAAATTAGAATTATAGTTAAACTAAAACTTGAGGATATGTTTGGCTAAATACATTTTAAACTTTGGCCCTTTATTGAGTGAAATGTTTCAGATCAGTGCTGTACCAGTGCAGCAGCTAGATAGCCCATGCCGTTGTGAGTGAGCTGGTTGTTCCACAGCACTAACGTGACTAGGCCTTTCCTCTGCTCTTTTAGTCCTTCACAAATATAGGCCAGACCTGCAAAATGACACTTAGTTAATCTACATTGAAATCTCAAGTGAAGTCATAGTAATAGGGCAAGCACTATACATAATGGTAGTATAGGTCACAGTGTTGCTTACCAGAGTCAAGGATGTGGTTATTGCGTAAGTCCAGGATCTGAATGTTGTAGTTAAACTTCAGCAGGTTTCCAAGTTGGGCCGAATCCTGAAGTCCATTGAGCTTGTTGTCAGCGAGATACAACTCCCGCAGGTTCATGTTCATTTTCAAAGCAGTGGCTATAAAAGTGAAGTCGTCAGGCATAAGCATAAAAAGAGTTTACATGCAAGCCCTAGTATTCAACCTTCTTACCCAGTAACATTAGCGGCCTCCCAGATAAACCAGCATTCTCCAAGTGGAGCACTGCCAGGCTGCCACTGATCCTCAAAGCTCGGGCGACAAAGGGGGCAGAGTGGTCCAAAAGAGGGGTGTTACGGGCATCCAGGTACTGTAGTGAGCTTGTCTAAGTGGGAAACAAAGAAGTGAAATACATTTGTATAGTATTGTTATTTGCACTCATCATGCCCACTACAGGCCTTTTACATCACAACTCCTCGTGTATGATTGTACTGACACTTAGTTGAGCTATAGTTTTTAACGCAAATCCCTAATGATAACTGGCCAAAGTTGCAGTGTTTTGAACAAACTGTTGTGATTTTGCGGGGTTTGCTTGAGATAGTGTTAATAGTAGAGGAACAATCAGGAATGTCATCTTTTAAGAAGCCTAAAGCCAATAATTATTGCTGACCTTTCTCATCATGTGAGCTGCAGCCTGCCATCCTCGTGTGCCGATGTGCTTGTTGAAGGAGATGTTAAGGTGTGTGGCAGACTCATAGTACTCGATCATGTCAAACAAAGCTGACGCCCCCTAAAAAGAAGATAAATAGAAAAGGATTACAAAATGTATTACAGAAGATACAACTTTATTGCCGTCATTAGATTTAAAAGTATTTTAAAATGTACTACTTTTTACACTTACATGTAAAAATAACATGGTGCATTTTAACATTATAAATTAGCCAGTCAATAGCCTTAATAATGCCTTAATATTTAAGAACTACTGCAAAGATAATTGCAATCACAAAGATATCTAATCATTCCTTATTCCAAACACAAACCATAAGCAGCATTTACATGTACACTGAAAGAGCATGCATTTGGTTGTAGACAGAAAACCCAGTGATTCAGAGATTGACTCACCAGCTGCTTCAACCACATTTCCGGGGAAGTAATCCATGCAAAGATAAACCTAGAATATCTGTCCGTGTGCATGTTTGGATTATGTTGTGTGCTTATGTGTAGGTGGTAGGTGTTACCAATGACCAGGGTTTGATTATGTCTACAAGAAACAATCTTATAATGTAAATGAATTGCAGGGAGTAGTCAAGGCTAATGTCCCTCTACTACAAACAGTATCTTCTGCGCAAGCTTTAAAAAGCAATGTGTAGACAAAAGGGAAAGTGTCTTTCCAAACAAATATAAATGTATTTTCTTACATCTTCATCCAGGTTTGTCTGTTCAAGATCTATTACTTTAAACTGGACCCTCTTCAATATCTCTTCTAGTGCCTCACAAGATTTGTAGTCCAACTTCTCGCCTGAAAAAGTCACAAAGTTTAATCTGTAAATGTCACAAACTAAAAATTAAACATTATATTAAGTTGAGATTTAGTGCTTTTGGCCGCTTACCTTTTAGATCCAAACATTCATTTCGCTGCGTCAGGTCTTTTAGTTCCTACAGAAACAGAAAGAAGAGTTGAGCACTATTTCTCTTATGAAATGCTTTTCGTGACTATGTACAGTGTCAGTGTCAGCCTACATATTTTGCAGCAGGGTCTGAACAGAGTTATGGGGAGGTATTTGACCTCTTGTACAGCTAAAACAGTATGATATCTGCTTGGAAACATAGACATGCTGCTTACAACACTATGTAAAGGGCAAATCCCTGTCTATGATTTGCTGTTGGCCCATTTATATTGAACCTTACCACCTTTATGCCACAGTGCCATGACTTTTCATTCTGTCAATATGGTTTAACTTAAGCTGTACCAACTGGATTTCACACTGGTCATAGTATTACAGACTAGTTATTGGAATACTGGTTTTGTGATCTCCTCAAAAGTGTATCCGTTTAAACATGGGCGCTCTCCAATATGAAATACAATGGACCCTTGCTTGCTTGTCCGCATTGGTCAACTCATAACCAGCTACCACATTTCATCAAACACAATTGATCGACGTCAGGCTACTCCTTTCTATGCACGAATGTCTGTGTGAATATTACAGAAGCATGGTACAAAAATAATAAGAAATCTAAAGCCAACCCTCCAGGAGGCCTGTAATAACCCTTAGCTCATTGGATGGTGACATAAATGTCTGTGTAGCGCAGGTGGCAAGTCCTCCCTTAGCTTAACATAACAGCGTAACCACTTGTGCCAGAGCTGCAGTGAGTGACACAGGATTTTCAAGTCTCCAGGCCCGAGGGCTCCCCAGAGAGTTAGTGCAGAGCAGCATTCAACACACAGCTGCTACATAGCCACCCTTATAAACACACACAAACAAGTGGCCTGCAAATACATAACCTGTAGGCTGGAGTGCTGGCAGTCTGCCACGTGTACAGTGGAGTAGGACTTAATAAAGAAAGCATTTAGGAAAACTGTAAATGCTGGTTTTGCTTAGCCTCCCCCGGCTGCAGCCATTTGGGCTGTTACTGCAAGCATGACTAAGCAAAAATGAGAGGAGGGTGAAAATATTACCACTGTATTCAGAGATGAAGAGGAGTTTTAGCATTTATGAAGTACAGATCAGAGATGAAGATAAAGCATATGACAAATCAGAGCGATATGAGGGAAGGCAGCAGGGTGATAACTAAAGACAAGAACTATATGACTCTCAGTGGAAATGTACTGAACATGCAAGACAGCCTCGGGATGGTGAGCAGCAGTTTAACACATAAATGTGCATTTCAACAAGTATCTGAAATGTAAACCCCGCTTTTGTGTTTTAGCTGATGCTGTGCGTAATACCTAGTCCGACATCTCAATATAGATACAAGCCTGGGTTCACCTTTAGTGCATCATTCACAGGACTAAATAGTGCTATATTTGAAGACACAACTACACATAAGCATCAGGGAGCACATGCACAATTGTCCTTGAAGCATAACTTTACAAAAAAAGGTACAACAATAATGTGAAATAGAGCAGAAAGCTTCACTACTGAATTAGAAGCACTGCTTATGCAGAGGGATTATTGGGCACATGACTATTCTGGCCAACTAACGGAAAGAAAGCACAATGAAAGAGAAACAACCACCTGATGGGAAAAGATCACTAGGTTTATGCAACACACACAGACACGAGTTAAGAACCATGTTTGAATACAAAACACACTCCGAATAAGGACTAAAAATTAGAACATCGGTATAGTATGCCGTACATTAGGCACTCTCACAGTATTTCAACTGGTTTCAACTGAGCGAGGCAGTTCAACTTAAGACTAACTATTCTGACGGGACTTGGGTGATATAGCTATATTAACCAGTATGATGTCTGAGCAAATAAATCAACAACACTGGCAATTATTATTAATTTATTCAAAAACAACATACTGTGGGAGTTTTCTTGATTTTACAAAAAGCCTTTGATACAATAAACTTTTTAAAGTACAGGTTTAGAGGAATACCATATTCTTGATTACATAATCTTTTGACAGATTTCAGTGTGTGCAGATAACTGGTCCAATAATTAATAATAAAGCCTCTGTTGTGGGTCTTTCTATTTGTAAAGGATGTTTATTGTTCTGGTCAAAATATGGAGCAATTACTATTGGTTTGAAACAGAGCCATAGAGATAAGCAGAGTTATGACAACTCCATTGGCGACAATAGGCCAGTTTTTAAAGAGCACTTCATTGAACTAATTTGTTCCAGAAGTAGCCCGTCAAGCTAAAAGTGCCATTCAAATGCATTGAGAATGTGCTAAAGAAGAACTATTTGGAAGCTGCATTGTTCATATTTTATGGACCTCGGGAACTAGAATGATATGAATAAATTATCTTTGAATCTAAATAAAAGAAAATGCATGGTATTTAGTAATAAACAGACAATGATATTAAAGGATTAATGAAAAAAAGCACTATATATGTTGTATAATTCTTACTTACGGTATAGATATATAAAATAAAATACCAATAAAACTAGAACTAGAACTGACTTTCTTTTACAAAAAAATGTCATTAGAATTGTTACAAATTCATCGTATAATACCAACCAACACGCTGTTAACCCAATTAAAAACCATTAGGTTGTATGACCTAGTAAATTCGTATTCCACTAAGTTTATGTATAAAGCTAAAAAAAAAAGACCTTTCCTTAATCTTTGAAAGTTATGTTTACTCAAAGAGATTTCTAGTTTAAGGAAAAAGTGCTTAAGTTCAGCTTTGGAACTAAAACAGTCTTCAGTCTTCCAGTTAAAAACATATTTCAAAGAATATTTTAAAAAATGCTGAATAATAAAAACAATATTATATATAATGAAAAATTGCATATTTTTTCAACATTTTGTAGTTTAGTTTAATGCTCATAACGTGCCGTGTGTTGGAAGATAAGGGATCCGCATACACCTTTGGTCAAGACAAAAGTTTATGTTTTGATGAAGAAGCAAGTGGTAATGTCAGTAATGTAAACAGTATAAAGTTACCTGAATCTGCTTGAGCACTTTGGGGAAAGGTTTACAGTTGAGTTTCTGACAGCCCTGTTTGTAAGCAGACAGGATCTCCTCCACCGTCACATTCTGAGCTGCAAAACACAATATGGTATTAAAGCTTTATTATATTGAAAATTACTCACAATATATTTAATCAACAATAAAAACAAAGACACATATTGTGAGATCCTGGACTGTGCGGCCCTGGACTTTGTATGTTAAGCAACCGGTGTCTCTTATCCTAAAGGATCAGAGAAGTTCAAAAAGAAGGTATTGTAACGCCATCCCAGTGCTTCAGGGGCTAACCCCAGTCAGATGACGGGACAGCTTTTCAATTCTCCAACTCAGAAACTTTGCACAACGTCTTTGGAAATGTATTTTATGTCAAAAAGTTTTATTCAACACTAACTTGAATGAATTAATCTTTTATGGTATAGTATATATGTTTTTACTTGCGTGTCTTATTTGAGTTTGAGTTTATTTGCAAACTGGTAAATTAAACCTAAATGTCTGTGTAGCCAGCAGCCTTGTGAATTCAAGTACAGTGTGTGCATTTGAACACGGTGTCCTTGGAAAAGTGTTATTGTCGCTGTGGCGCAAGTGTGTAAACATTTCCTGAGGGAAGGTGGGGTTTGGGGGTAGGGAGGATATTAAGAAGGGTTCTTACATGTATTCTGATGTACAATACACTTTAATAAGAAGGTAAAGGAGATGAGATGAGACAAGAAAGATAGTGCTTCAGTGCAGTTGTGTAACTTGAATCAAAACAAATTAAATGTCCCCAACAGTAAAGTGTATATCAGCGGAACACCCCATACATCTACCGCAACTGCTATGGCACCAACAGGCACCTTAATCAGACATTGTGTGATTTCTAAGGGTTTTTATAGTATTAACGAGCAATTAAGAGGCCCCGCCCCCAAACCATGACAAACATTGGGAGGGTCTATTTGACTTTTTTGTCTGAAAGTTTTTGCCCAATTTTGTAAATTTCCCTAAAACTACATTCGTCTTTCAGTCTATAGGTAGCACTATAGAGGTAACTGCCATAATATTGGTCAGATATGTTCATGCCATAATAATATTTTATGTTGGGTACACTGTGGAGAATCACTGTACCAAGTTTCATTGCTCTCTGCGAAAGTAAGGGTGTCCCATAGGGGTCATAAACATGGGGGCGTATAGAGGCATTCTTTATTGGACCTCTGTAATTTGCCTATGTACATTAAATATACAATTGCCCGGATCACTGTGCCAAAATTCATGTGATTTTGTTTGTGTTCAGCAGGATTAATGGCTCAATAAGAGTGTGTCAGGGCATTAATTAGTTAATGATTTAATTGTCATTAATCGTAGATGTACCAAACTCAATCCAGTTCAGCATCTTCATGATGTGTACCTGTGTGCAACAGTTAAAAAATACTTTTTGATTTATTGCGTTCACAGTTTTGGGCAGTAATAATATATATATATATATTTATATTATTTTAATTCATATTCATTGTAGAAGTCTTTATGATATGTACCCGAGTGCAAAAGTTGAAACTGATCTAGCAATTTAATTTTTGAGTTATCGCGTTCACACGTAGGATCTGCGGACGCGGACCGACGTGATTCCATAATATCGTTGTTTCACTGATATAATTAAAACAACAGAAAACTGGTTAAATACACTGTCAAAGAGACTGACATTGAGCCCTGCAGGAGCACTGGGCCTGAGCTGCAGCTGTGTTTCTGCTTCCTCTCTTTTTGTTTGATTGCACAGCCTGCTGCTTGTACATGTACAGTGGGAGGAGAGACAGAGGGTGGTGCGCTAAAGGGAGGAGATACGGGAGAGAAGGGAGTAGAAAGGACGTCTATGAACAGGTTCAAAGTAATTACAGACACGAGGAGCTTACTTTGTCTCAAGTCACAACGACATCTACAGTTTCTGAGAAAGAGCTACTCAGAATTTGTTCAGTGTTGATTCAAGATAAACTGATTGTATAACGGTTCGACTATTAGTAGGATTGCACAAATTGCTTTGCTATATTGTATTAGTCAGTTGTCAGAAAATCAACTCTACTTAATCATTTAAAAAATTTAAATAAACTAGAAGCACAGGCGTCCGCCAAGGGCTCATAACAATTATTTATGGTTTATATTAATGCTACAAAAAAAGCTGACCTTATCTGACAATGCTAAAGATTAGAGATTACTACCAATATGAGACTACTATGCTCAAACCATAACAAACCCAGGAAAACTAGTGAAAACACTACCTCCATGACAAAGGTGCATATTAAACTATTATTTGCGATTTAGATTTGGTGATGGCTGACATTGTAAAAAAACAGAAAACACATAATGGCTTTCATATTATTGACGTTGGCCCGCTGAACATTTAAGAAACAGAGAAGACTTTTTGAATCAGATCACACTGTGTTTACAACCAAACATAACATAACATTTAAAATAACAAATGTACGTGTGCAAAAGTACGTATTTAGCATGGAGAACAATAAACCAATAATGGTTTTCTCATTGATTAATAAGCTGTGGGTATCTTAAGGAGATACACTTGCTGGTGTGTATCTGTAAGCATTTGTCACATACTGTGGGGAAATATATATTTCAACCCCTGTTTTAAGAGTGACATTACCAACACCAGCAGCAGTAAAGTAATAGATCTATAACAAAGGCTAACAGTAACAGTGGTCTATTTACCAGTGACAGACACAGACTGGTCACATTTAAAATGCAATAAACTGAATGAGGGTGGCCATTTCAGCCATTGCTAAAAAGTATCAGAAATATCTAGACTTGGACTGACTTCCTGCAGTGGGTGTGAGCGTGCTGGACATTGGGCATGCAAATGCTGCCAACTCCTATTTAACATGCAAGTGCCAATGCTTAAAATAGCCTCTGGCCCCTATCTGCAGCCCTGTTTTCTGCCATTTCACACTGTTGTGTTTTGGACGATGACAGCAGCGTCATTCACACAAGACAGCTGACTGTCAGAGATGGGGCAGGGCCAAGATCTGGTCTTCTGTTGGCCCTAGATGCCAACAGTAACACAAAAGAAATCTATGCTTATATTGTGTGTGTGTGTGTTATTCCATAAACTGCTTCTTAGTAGTTCTTACTTACATTCTTTTCAAGTTCAAAATACAATTATCAAAATGTTAACTATATTTTAACACCTTATCCAAAAGTGAATTGCCTCTGAAAACATGAAAATGCAACATTAACATTGAGTTAAAGTAAGCTAAACCGCTCCTTTTCTTCATTCTCTGGGGCTTTACTTATCAGTGTGTAACTTGGTGCAGAGCCACAGCACACAACATGTCATGGGTCACAGAGCCACTCAAACCTGGTGCCAAGTAAGTCTTTAGATGATGTGGCACAAAGGCATTGAGCTAGTGAGACAAACAGGCAATTACAGAACATTATTAGTAACAAAAGCTATTGCAATGTTAGCATTATGTCAGAGCCAACAAAAAACGGGCGAAGATTTATTCCATAGTTTAGAACTGGTTTTGTCTTGGTTTAGCACTGGTTGAGTCCTGGTTTAGTTATAGTTTAGTCCTAGTTAAGTCTGGTTATGTCTGTGTAGCTTTGATTTGCAACTGTATGCTGAAATGTAAACTCAGACAATCTATTAATAATCAAAAAGGATATTATAATATTATCAAATATTGCACAGCTCTATTGGTAATTCTTGTTGTCCAACTCGTCAATGTAAATCAACTGTTGTAAGTAAGAAATCTGGAAAAGAAAATGAAGCATGAAGACGGGGAAGTTGAGGAATCTCAGGATGTGTTGTATTATGTACCCTCAAGTCTGGACAGGGCCAGGAGCCAGAGGGAAGGCACATGGGGCAGATTACTTTAACAAAACTAATTATCACTGGAGTTTACTACTTCCTTTGTATTGTTCACAAGACAGTGAGCTCAGAAAGTACTGGCCACTAGTTAACACTTTGGGCCCAGTTACAACATTGTGTGCCTACAGCGTATACCACGAAAACTCTGATTGACCGCGTCATTTCTTAAGAAAGGAGCTTGGCCAGAAATGGAAACACAACACCACAGCTGCCTATTGTTCCTCTCTTCCTATCAGGACCTTTTTTATCCATGAAAGCATTCATTCCTCATTTAACGTTAGCCAAAGACGTCGAAGAAGAAATGTGGTATTTTCCAAATTAAAAATGTATGTTTATTAAAAGGATCCTGACCAAGCCGAGGCTGTTGTTTGTGACCCATGGCATTGCAGAGCGAACCTGACACTAGATGTACAGATAGAGTGGAGCGTTTGTGCCACAGAGCTTGTCACTAATGAAGCATGTGTTGATGTGGAAATAAGTTGCAGCCTAGTTGTTTGCTATAAACAGGTATGTTCCTGTTTGTATAATAATAAACAATACAATTGATTATTTTAACTCAATGAACAGAAGAAATGTTTACTTTGACATTTTGACTAACACTGCAACAAATACAGTAAGCTCCTATAGGGCAGGTAATTTCAATACATAAAATAACAAATTATGAGTAAGGTTTTCACGTTATACATCTCTAACCACTTTTAGGAAATACAGTTCTCATCACATCCAGAAGTTGCTTATATTAATATATGTAAAAATGTGATTTGGTAATCTCCTACTACAAGCCACTGAGGACAACAGCCACATGTTATGTCTACCGAGTACTCCAATAGTAAGGTAACAATTAACAGCTCAAAGACTTCACAATGTTACCACAAGCTTTTCACATAAACTAATATATATTTAATAAATTCACTTATTTTTGCATAACTCTGTGAGGTCTCTCATCTTTGTCGCGGCCCTAAGTCTACTTTGACATTTTGACTAACATCATGACTTCCCCCAACCCAAATAATATGGGTTTGAGTCACAAAAACAGTGATACGTATAGATTAACTTCAGTTTGCATAAAGTTTCCACCAAACACGGATCAAAATAAATAAATAAAAATATCCAACAACTCACTGACCTCAGCAGATAAACCTAGACAAGTTCCTCAAATAAGCAAACAAAGATCACGTGTGTAATACTAACGATAATTTGAACTGAAAGGGAAGTCAATATTATGTGCATTAAAAGTGGTCCTATTTGTTAAGAATCAACAGAACTCAATATAGAATATATGTAGATGGTTATCAAAGCTGTGTGCATGCTTTCTATAGTTGTGTGTTCACTTAAACACGTAGCAGTTGGTAAAACGGCACACCTCACGGAGTGGAAAAGTTGAACATCTGCATTACTCTATATTAGGAAGCATACAGCAGCAAACGATATGCTCTTTGGTGTGGGTGATGATTAAAAAGTAAACATGTTCAGACAGGATCAAAACAACAAATAGCTATTCATTAACACAAAGAGAGAATAGAACAGATACCATGTCTCCAGGGGTCTTTGGGCTCCACGGCTCCAGAGACGATGTCCTCATCTGAAGGAAACGTCACTCTTTTCCTGCTTTCTTGGTGTTTATCCTCTGCCTCCTCCACCGCCGGCGACAACACAGTCTGCTCTGTGGATGAAGTTTCTGAACCTCTCGTTTGGCTTGAATCTGATGAACTCTCTGGGACGTCCTGTGTAGGGAGCTTAGAGTCCAAGGTAGCTTCTGTCTCAGGGGTATTATCCGGAGATTCTAAAACACCACTTTCATTGAGACTAAGATCCAAGCCAATGTCCATGTCTCCAGTATCTTGGCCTTCTCCTGGTGTGAACTCTGTGAGATCATTGTCTTTATCTTTCTTTATTACAGCCACCCCAACACTGCCCGTCTGTTGCTCCTCGTTAGAAAAGACCATATTAGCCGGATCTGCTAACCCATGGGTGTCCTGGGAACTGTTTTTACTATTGCCATTGACCTCGTCAATTTCCTGTGTGTCTAGATCCTTGCGATTGTCCTCCTCAGTAGTCTGGAGGTTGTCAGTTAGTTGAGGCATTAGGTCAACTTTAGATGTGTCTGTTGGGACAATGGTTTGTTTTTCACTATTAATGTCAGTCATCAGTTCTGAAATACAGGGAATGCCCAGATCCGAATGGTTGTTAGTGTTGTCATCATCCCCCACATTAGTTTTTGTCTTAATATTGCACACATCTAGACACTGCTCCTCGAAATTCATGTTTTCATTTCCAGTGAAAGGGTTATTCAACTGTGCCAGACAGCCAGTATATTAAGTTAAACAGTAACAAAGAACGAACAGGACCTGGGGGCTTATCCTCTTCCCCTGTCTCACTGATGTGCAGGTATTCAGGTTCTTACAATTCAAGTGTTCTCAGCAAAGTATAACCCGACACCGATTCATGATATAGAAAATATTTCACTATGCTAAATTACTGATATTGCGTAATCCTCTCGATGAATTATTATAAAAATCAAACTTTGACAATGACAATACAAAGGCACGTCATAAATTGTATATAAATATCGTTTTGCTATTTGTAGAAGATAATCAATAAAGAGTCAGTAATAATCTGTGTACAGTTGCTCCAAATAGGAACCATAAAGGATTTCCTGATAGTCAGCACATTTTCACAATCATTTAGTAGCCCAGCAAAGTCCATTTAATATGTACAGGTAGCTTAGGGCGCCTCCATTACGCTAGCAAAGTGAGATTACAGCCAGACACAAACCGATTCATTTGCATGAAATAAGCGAGCCAAGGCTAGCAGGCTAAAGTAGTTTCCCAACAATGATACTCAGGCCTACAGATGGTCGCATGCCCGCTCCTTTGCCCGATCTTCTTTCTTTGTCAGTGCTAAGTCCATTCTTCAGTGTGAAGCAAACATTTCCGACTGTACCTCTTGTTCACACTCTGTCGTGCATCACAGCCCTCGACCAGCGGCAGCGAGGAAAAAAACAGGCGTCACTCTCCACATATATGCATGTTTCCAAAGCTAACATTAGCGATAGATGCGAGCCGACGTTACACCTGCCGACTGCACCCGTGTCTGTCCCTAAATAAAGAAAACACTGGCGATATAACTAACATAGACGTCTCCCTATTTTGGAAAAGTTCGTCGGACCTGTTTTTGTGCAGGTTACCTTCGCTAGCCTCAGCCTGTGGAAGTCCAACAACTGTTTGTTGTTCACACGTCTTACGTCAGCACGTCGTTACGCACGGGGTTACGTTCAGCAGACGCAGCGTTGCGTCGTGTTCAGAAACAAGCGGCACTTGCCATACGATTAAAAAAGGAAAATCACTTTTTCATAATATTTGCTTTATCACATTTTTCCAATGACTCAAGACAAATCCGCTGCGCAAACTCCAATCACTCTTCAGAATTCAGAATATAGGCTTAATTTTATGGACGGTATAAACCAGGTTAAACCTGTTATAAAGTAGGGTAAATCCAGAAAAACAGGATAAAGCTAGTATAAATAGCCTAAAACAGACAAGATAAAGTACCTTTTTAAAGACCATCTTTATTTACTTTAGAC
This sequence comes from Philypnodon macrostomus, assembly GCA_036025475.1. NCBI lineage: Eukaryota > Metazoa > Chordata > Actinopteri > Gobiiformes > Eleotridae > Philypnodon > Philypnodon macrostomus. Next base: position 23,789 of record JAVQKC010056730.1, read on the forward strand.
ACTCTGTAAAAGGCGTGGACACCCCAAAACAGGGATGTGAATAACCAGGAGGAGGAATTGTCCTCATTGTATTTTCTGCCACATTCAAGGCACCTTCTCTATATTATACTGTATGTATGCCTCTCCTCCTCAGCATCATGTGTATATGCACAAGTGGGAATGTGATTCCATCTGAAAGACTTTCACTCCACTGAATATTTTAGATCTGGCAAAAGAACAAGGGACAAAGTTCAAACTTTGTCTGGACTTCAAACGGCAGTACTCTGATAAACAAACAATAACAATGAATCACATTTAATAAAGCAGATCTTTTCAAAGTGGAAAGTCTAGGGTCAAGAGAGCATGTTGCATGCTGCTCACTTCATTGCCAACAGGTGGCAGCACAGGCTTGAGTCGTGGTGTGTGTGCTGTGCTTTTATGTAATGGCATGCGCTTAATGATGAAACACTTAGGCTATAAAACCACACTTAACATTGTCATTGTCATTTTTATGATTAGATGCCTGACTGAGACTGCCTCGTGAGTCTGAAGGGATTACTAACTGCTTAGAGGAGTGATGACTCATCTCGCATCAGCAGTAGGCCTATAGGCTTACAATTCAGTAGTGTGTTGCATGCTATTAAAGAGAGAAGTTCTAGTCCTAACTACTAGGTCCTTAAAACATTTATTTCATTAAGCCGCAGACATATACTTACAATTTTGATCGATACATGCATCCCAAACAAATGCTGTCATGTAGGCTATAAATCAGATGATTGTCAATTAACCAGTCAGTAACAAGTCTCTAATATCAAGCACTCTAAAGGTTGAAATTATTTGAGACCCTTATCTTTTAGCTATTGTTATTCAGTCACAATGGGTCTCAAGCCAGTGCTCTCTGTTTGTACTGGTCTTAAACCCAACTAGGAAGGGGTCGGGAATCTGGTCAAATCAAACAAATGCCAAATCAATGCACGCTTCGAGGCATACGTTGCAATTTTAGTACAATGTTGGTATGTTACCTTGCAATTGCCAATTACCTTTTCTTTGCCAAATGCCATTATTCTATCTACTGATAAGAGTTGTGAATGGGGGACAACGAGAGACATTTTGCCTGTTAAAATAAACAAGGACTTAGGTGCTGTCGCAAGCAGTTCCCCCCCCAAAAATGTCTCAAAGTAGCCTATAAATGTAAAGCCAGGAAGTACATTGACTTCACTCCCAACATAATTAGCAACCCAAACCGATCTGTAGTTGGCCAAGCAGTTTGTTCTGACAGTTCTCTTGGGGGTCTTTGTCTGGATACAGGCTAAAGCTTTTCTATGTTTATTAGCAACAGTAGCTAGTAACACTGAGCATGAAAGTAAGAGCAGAGGAAGCTGTCAAAAAGATCCAAACATACAATTCACCTCAACATTGAAAGCAAAACCAGACCCCAAACGTATTTATTATGCATCAAAGCCATGTGTTTGAAGCAGCAATACTCCACCATTCATAATGTCACTTGTGATGGTTGAATTTACAGATAGTAATTTTTCTCTTCTTGCATGTGCCAGACAGTTAGACAGATAAACAGTGCTAGGAGCCTTTTAGTTCTTTGCTGACATTGAGACGCTTCTCCCAAAGTAGTCATACATCTTTCTGTGTGGCTTATAGGCGGATTGATGTGTTACTTTGGGATACTTTAGTTTTTCCCCTTTCTTCAGCTTTATTAAGATGTCATTGGAGGACTACCGGAGATCAGACATAATCTTTGCAAGTCATTTATCTTCAAGGTTCAGTGTTTGCGTTTAAACAGTAATGGCAGGTGGCACCAGTCTCCACAGTGCAAAACTCTATTAAAATGTCTAAATCTTTTGACATTTTTATTGAAGTGTTCCCCTTTTTGGAGCAGATAACAGCCTATTCATCATACATAAACCTGCTTCTTGACAGTCATATTGGCTTTAGAGGCCAGGCAGTTTCAATATGTCTGGAGTGTCTCTATTTTAAGTTAAAGCAGAAAGTCTTTAGAGAGTATCTAAGTCCAGAAATTTTGCATAAATCTAAAAAAATATAGTCTGGTCTTAATTGTTCTATTATGTAAAGTGGGTACTCATGTCATAGTTATTATTTTGTCTATGTCCTGCCCACATTTTGAAGTCTGTGAAGATTTGTGTTGGCCAATAGCGTTGGAGTTTTCAGAAAACTATGCTTGATTGGCTGAGTTTATCTATGGGACCTGCTTTTCAATGTTCCAAAGGGTTTCTGATGTAGACATGGACAGGTAATGCTGCGTTCACACCAAACGCGACAAACGCGAAATTTTCGCGTCTGTCGCGTCTGGTGTGAACGCAGCATTAGACAGTAGTCAGTATAACGTGTGAATAAAATGATGTGTATTAGCAGAAAATGTAGCCTCATCCATGCTTCAATGAAGCATGCTCCAAATAAATTATACAAATCTGCTTTAATAAAGATACAGTTTTGACTAACTGTGGACCCTCTTAAATAATAAAAACATAATGGATATCTTCAAAACTCTAATCTAACTCCAAACCACGGCCATTCTTTACAGGTTTGGCCCATTTGAAAAATGGTGAAACTGGTAATGACCAGTACCAGTACCAGTGCCTTGGGGCACAGTGACAGATACTTGGCAGCTTTATCACAACAACTACACTAACACATTCATAAGAGCAAAGAGGTTAAAGGGTCTTGCCCAAGTACAGAACACCAGTATGAAGCTGGCGGGAATAAACCACCAACCTTATGGTTAAAGGGTGAAGGTGACTGGGACTTCTGATTGAGGAGGCACTCTTTGGTAATGATTTCTGCATGTTTTATTTTTTTAGATGTCTGTAAATATAACTGCAGTGTAAAGCAATGGAACCCCCTTCGTGACGACCCATGAATATTGTTGTCAATTGTTGTTCAATAGTCTGAACTATCAAGAACTGGACTGTTAAATCAGTGAGTAAGCTATTCTCTAGTCCAGGGGTGGACAAACGTTTTGACTCAAAGGCCACATGGGGTTTGATCGGACCTCAGTGAAAAAATATATTGATGTGGATATAACTAGTTACTGCAGGTTATAACAACGTGAGTGATAAATTGGCAATATTTTATCATTTAAAAAATATGAGATAATTCTTGGCCAGCCGGCTCAAAAAGCCCAAAGGGCCCCCGGGCCACAGTTTCCCCACCCCTGCTCTAGTCAGTTCAGTAGAGTTCTGTTGTATTCTACAGCCACTTGAACTTTTCATCATATTCCACAACACCCCACGCATCTTTCATTGTGCTCCAGGACCAGCTGTGATGGCTCCCACATGGCCATAACACATGTCACCGGTTTCCCTATAAAAACCACTTCGCCATTTAAACACTATGAAAACACGGGCCGGACCTTGGGATGTATAAACGTATGGGGTTTGTCTGATTTGGCACCGTGCACCTGTGTGTGGAGTTAGGACCAGAACAAAGTCACTGCCACGTCATAAGCAAGAGACAAAGATTTTTTCCATCAGCCACGCTTCCCACCTGTTCCTCCATTTTAATTTCTACATCTGTTTTTACTTCTAGTCAGAGATGAGGATGTGGCCAACAAATATATTAAGTAAAAATATTATATTAAGTAGATGTAAAAAGTAATCATCCAAAACTCAAATAAAATAAAAATAATACAAGAATGTGTCTGTATTTTCACATTAAAGTCTGATTGTATTGGTGTAATCAGGCACACCAAACTATGAGCAACTATGAGCCTTAGGCGGGGTACAACCTGGACAAAATAGACAAAATTCCTCCTGACCGGTCTGATCTGCAACTACATGAAACGTTTAGTTGAGGTTACTGCTGCCAAAGGAGGGTCAACCAGTTGAACCAGGTTCAGATTTCCACCCTGCACTGTGAATGTTGACATGTGTTCAATAAAAACATGGATATTAGTTTAAGCAGACTGTCTATTGTTGTGACTTAGATGAAGATCAGACACATTTATGAGTAATTTACGCAGAAATCCCAGTAATCCCAAAGGCTTCACAAACCTTTTCTTGCAACTGTATACACAAATACTACTGAACTCTCGATAATGCTCCCAATAATACTGAACTCTCAATAATACTGAACTCTCAATAATACTGCACTAAATCACTTTGCATAATATGTTTACTGCTGCTGCACTATTTGAATGTATCATGTATGTCACTACCTCACCTGTGAAATACTCTACTTACACCTTATTTAATCCTACTGCACCGTTGTATTTATATTGTACTTCTTTATTATATGTTTATTATATTGTTACTTATCTCTTTTTTTCACACTTTTTCTTACCATGTACTATTACTGCATGCAACTAGTATTTCATGAGTATCTTAGCGAGTCTAACGGTTCTTCCGATCCAAAGCATTTCATTGCATTTTTGACCCTGTGTTGAACCTGCATATGACAAATAAACTTGAAACCTTGAAACCTCTCCCTCATCTCCACCTTGGCACCAAAGCTGTCTCTATAACGTTAGCAGCAGGATTCAAGATCTTCCCTAAAAATGTGCATCAAACAACATCTCTCAGTGCAAAACGCTCTCTACTAACTCTAAACCATAATTATTGCATTACATGTTCATTCTTGGATACTAAAAAATAAACATTTACCTGTAAGACCAGGAACCATTTCTTGGCAGAATGCTGGTAACATTACATAATTCTGAACGAGTCCCTAAACTCTGTATGTGCAGTAAAAATCGGAATCAAAGTGTCAAACGGCATTAGACTCAGTACATACTATTACATAAATAAACAAACAGTGGTGACTGGTGTCGTGGTCTATTTGAGTAATAACCATCATCCTGCACAAAGATGATTGTCTGGGGGGGGACTTACAGTGACCCCGATGTTGAAATGAGCAGTGAGCTGAGCGTCTCGAGGAGGCGGAGCAGCTTTAGGACCTGCAGTCTGAATCCCGTTCATTATTCCGAGCCGCTGCGTTCCTAATGTGGCTTTATGGGAGCGCGCCGAGTCCCACGGGACAAATTAGGGCCACAGATCGCTACATTTGGGGAATAAAAGTGGCCATTGAAAAGGCAGATTGTTCCAATTTTGTCATTAGTTTTACAACCAGCCCCAGAGTAAAAGGATGTCTGCATGGGCCTGTCAGAAACAGTTTGGTTGAGGTCTATACAGCCACACTACATATTATCTTGTTACTGTTTGCAATGACCCTGTTTATTGTTTATTGTTTACATACATCTCTTTTTGTGAAGCCCTCTGAGGCAACTGTGTTGTGATATAGGGCTATACAAAAAAAATGAATTGAATTGAATATGTTTATATTATTGTAAAATTTGATACAATGTTTAATCAACAGAATGTTATAAGGTTTAAACATGCTTGAAACAGCATTGATATAACTAGTGTGACCAAGATTATGAGTTACCCATTTCCACATCTTTGTGTTGTATCTGTTGTTTTATTGGTTTATATACGATTCTATAGTGTTTTCAATGCATCAAACTCATTTTTATTAGCTTTTATCTGTATCAGGTTTAGTTCCTGCCTCTTGCGTTCAATAAGTGACCCTATGTGGATTTATTTAAAATTGTTATTATTTATTATTATTATTATTAAGTTTTGACCTTCATAAAAAAAAATACTTGGCCACGACCATGACCTTATAATTTACTCAGCAGTCTGTCAGTTACCACACAACATAGTTACATTCGGTCACTGTCCAGTGTCAGTGCTCAGGCCACACGGTGGAGATGTGCTGTCACAAATCTGCCCTTCCTCTTTCTGACTGTTTAAACCCAGGAGGAAAAGCCTGTACGAGGAGCAGACTATCAGACTCCACAGTCCCGGGACCCCCCAGCCCCATTCATATAACACCCCCTGCCCCACTCCACATGAGTCAAAGAGCCCTTCTTCTCCTGACCAGCTGACTGTAGGGACTGACAGGAGAGGCCTGGCACAGCACACCGAGGGAGGGGTGAGAGAAGAGATTACACACAACATTAGCTTTAGCTATTTGCATCGAATACTGTTTATTGAAAAAAATTGTTAATGATTTGGAAACGATACAAAAAGGAAGACATCTTTATTTAAATTCTTTTTTACAAAAAGTTAATTTCCATTTCTTCAAAATGTGTTTTTTTTTAATACATATTTCTCTGAGGTCTCAGCACAGTTCAGACTGAGCCCTGGGGTAGTTTCAATGAGGTGAGAATGCACAATTAACTAAACTATACAAGCTAACTATATAAACACACTAAACAAAAGTAAACCTCTGAGGAATTTTAGCAGATAAACACTGCCAAAACCCACACAGCTTCAAACCACCAGAATACACAATTATGAATTATGTTTAGTTCATATTGCTGCTTTACACTTTAATAAACAGTGACATGGACAACATGTAGCTGAGGGATGGACTTCTGTCTTATCTGTTAACCATGTGTGTCCTCTTAAACCCGCTGGGTCCTCATATTGACACAAATACACAAACACACACACTCTCCTTCTGCTGCGCCAAAGGTCCGCTCCTCTGCGTCCCATCACCTCACACTTATACTTCTCGTACAAACAAACATGTCCGCCCGATGTGTTAAAGACGAGACCCGTGTGCTAATGGCTCCACACCCTGGCTACTGTAACAAATACATACACATACAGGCCATAGTGTAATTAATGAACACACACCAACGCTGGTCTTCCATACGCCAAAAAACCAGGCCAGATCCGGTGACCCTTTCCTCCCGGCGGGCTCCGACGTGCTCCTGGGCACACTACACAACCTGTGCTCCAGCGGCGGCCCTACCTCTAATAAGCCAGAAAAATAAATATGGAAAGTCAAATTATCGTCTGAGTCATATTGCATCGCGTGTTAAAGAGACACACAATAACAGAGCTTTTTCATGTGGCCCAGTGATTAATGAAACAGGGAGAAAATACAGAGTTAATTCAAGGCTAGGATCAGCTTACATATAGACACAGGGAGGAATGAAAAGACCAAACATGGATTCTCAGTTTGGGAAGCGTGTGTTTTATAAAAGTGAAGTGAGTGAAAGAGCAGGACGTGTCAGGGATGTGGCGAAACTTTCTTGAAAGGCTGGCTTCATATGCGTGGCTAGTGATTGGTTGGAACAAGAATATTTTTGAATGTATTTACACATCAGCATTAATCACAACAGAAAATATGCCTAGTACCCTCTCATATTTCCACCTGCAGTCCCATGGACCCACAAAGACACACAAACATATTATATAGTTGTCAGTACTAGAAATCATACTCTGAAAGGTAATGCGGGACCCTGGAGTAAATTTGCTTGAGCCAGGCATCAAATCCATGGCATGGTTATAGGCACTCTCCCTGGTCAATGAGAAGGTTTCATTTAGTTTATCTCCAGAACAGGATGCACTGGGGTCTTAGCCTGATGGAAGAACTGGCATCCTTTACCTATTCACTACAGTCGCACAGGGGACTTCTAAATGCCCCCAAATGGAGCTAGACGGGCAGGCGTCCATCAGCGCTCCTCCGCTGCCTCTCTGCTCCGGGCAAATTAGCAGGAATTTGTTGGGGAGGGCCGATTGTTTTCTCTTTAAACCCGCCATGTTTTCGCTGGGGAAGTCGGCCGCTCCACGCGCCTCAATATTGTGTGAATGGGAGTGAATGGGGTCTTTATAAAGAGGCCGCGCTGCCAGCCACGCGCCCTCAACCGCGGCTCTCAAGATGATTGGCTCCACACTATATGAGCATGAATGGACTTATTGATATCCAGCGTTTCTCAGCGACCAGGGAAATGAATCAAATATTGAATTTACTCATTTAAATTCAACACTAATCTGATTTTGTTGCGTAAAAATTACAAAATAGATTTATTTAGTACAGATTAAAATCATGCTTCACGGACATAACTGAGACATATCTACTTACCAACTGAATGGATAACGTTTATAAAAATAAGAGTTTGTGTTGAGTTTTCATTTCAGTTATTGACTCATGTTATTATTATAAGTTCTTCAGTCCTGGCTTTTGTCTGCAAAAGTCAGTAGATGGTTGAATGACTGATAAAGCACTGTGTGAGCCAATGTGGAGTTTTCTCTTGGTTACATAAGCCATAACCACCTTAGCCTGACTCAAGAGGGTTAGCAATATAAGAGTCTATTTTTTAAGAATTGCCATTGGCCCAAATGATCCTCGTATTCCTGACAAGATGATGTTTTACAACATTCACAGCTGATGTTAATGTGTTGGATGATGAATAATAGCAGTTTGGAAACGTTCTTGATTTACTTGATGGTACAATGAAACATCATTAGGTCTTTTTTATGTGTTCTTTATGACAATTCCATACTGGCTTGCTGTAAAAACAATTTTAGATAACAATTTAATGAGGATTTCTTAGGGTGGGGGGCTAACTGCACATAAATGGTTGATAAATTCACATATTGCATAATGAGATATACCTCCGTCTTGAGTTTCAACAAGCTTTTTTAACAGAGCTTGTCAATAAACTCCAGTACTGTATTCGTCTGGGCCTCTGTCACCAGGACAAGTGGACCTCCCCGGCTCCTTTCACTCTTCTTTCACTGTGTTTTCATTCTGCTTTCAAACACAATACGCTCCATTAAACTTGTGTTTTCACTCTGGAGCCTGCACACGTTCACACCTGGGTCTGCCCACTGACCGCTCCATTCTCTACATGTCTATAAAGCCAGCTGTTCTTGGAACATGGTTCTCCATCGTCCTTCTCTGACTTTTATATTAATGACATTCACATCCATGCTAAAACTCTTCCAAATGGACTGATGCTCAAGGAAGAGTTTGTTTCTGTCATGCATGTTGTGCCATTATTTTTATAGGTGACATGTAAAATAATGTTAAATAACAACATTTTCAAAATGTTGACAAATTTAGGGGCGGTCAGTGTTAGGGACCGTCAAAGTTAGGTACGGTCAATGTTAGGGCCCGTCAAAGTTAGGGACGGTCAATGTTAGGGACAGTCAAAGTTAGGGACCGTCAAAGCTAGGGACCGTCAAAGTTATAGGGACAGTCAAAGTTAGGGACAGTCAAAGTTAGGGACAGTCAAAGCTAGGGACCGTCAAAGCTAGGGACCGTCAAAGTTATAGGGACAGTCAAAGTTAGGGACCGTCAAAGTTATAGGGACAGTCAAAGATAGGGACAGTCAAAGTTAGGGACCGTCAAAGTTATAGAGACAGTCAAAGTTATAGTGACAATCAAAGTTAGGGACAGTCAAAGTTAGCGACAGTCAAAGTTAGGGGCCGTCAAAGTTAGGGACCGTCAATGTTAGGGACCGTCAAAGTTATAGGGACAGTCAAAGATAGGGACGGTCAAAGTTAGGGACCGTCAATGTTAGGGACCGTCAAAGTTATAGGGACAGTCAAAGTTATAGGGACGGTCAAAGTTAGGGACAGTCAAAGTTAGGGACCATCAATGTTAGGGACCATCAAAGTAATAGGGACAGTCAAAGTTAGGGATTGTCAATGTTATGGAAGGTCAATGTTAGGGCCCGTCAAAGTTAGGGACGGTCAATGTTATGGACGGTCAAAATTAGGGACGGCCAAAGTTAGGGACCGTCAAAGTTAGGGACGGTCAAAGTAATAGGGACGGTCAAAGTTAGGGAGGGTCAAAGTTAGGGACGGTCAAAGTTAGGGACGGTCAAAGTTAGGGACGGTCAAAGTTAGGGATGGTCAAAGTTAGGGACGGTCAAAGTTAGGGATGGTCAAAGTTAGGGATGGTCAAAGTTAGGGACGGTCAAAGTTAGGGACTGTAATACCAGGCTCATGGTGTTCCTCTGTGACCTGTCTGTCACACTGGCAGCTGCTGCCACCCCGACACGCATGTGCTTTATATGTGTGTATGTGTGCCAATGGAGGCCTTTCCATTGCACTCAGCACATGAAGCTCAGAGCAGGACTTATAGGAATTGTCCACACAGCACTTTATGTACAGTATACAGAATCTTTGCATCTTATTCCGGTGAATGGATGGCTTTCTTCTGAGGTCTACCAAACCCCTGCACAATAGACTGAACCTCCAGGTATGCCCTGAGCAGGATTCGGACTCAAGAGATCCTCTGAACCGGGATTTAATCTGATCACTAAACTCAAAGACACAGAAGTCAATTGAACCTTGTTTCTCCTTCATCTCTTCCACTTCTTACACAAACAGAACATAACCTGTGATTCACGTCACATCTTGCCAGTAGCCATCAATTCACTTAGAGCCAGCACTGGTTTGAACCGCTGCTGTATTGAGTTCCACTGATGGGGACAGGTTACCGGCCGCCGCTGCCAACAATGTCCGGAGAGTGCAAATGTTTATTTAAAAAGTTATGTTCGAGTATTGATTTTATTTCATTTTCCCTCGTCCTAAGCCACACGTAAATGTTTGGCTCGAGCAAAGTGGCTGTCCATCAGTGGCTTGTAAATGCTGCTACTATGGGATAATGTAGCCCCGTGGCCCGAAATGTCCGCCTTCCATTGACTTTATATTGGATGTTTGTATATGGGACAAGTAAGTAGTTTATGGGTCCCATCCAAGAATAATATGTCAAAAGTCGAGTAAACGTCTGGACATGAAATATCTCACCTTCTACAATAATGTTAATATCTAATATGGCCTACTGCCATAATACTGCCATATACCATGACCTACATTTGTATTCAGTTTAAGTGGCTTTATTTAATTTACAGACAAGCACTAAGATTACACAGCTCAAAATACATACATCTGAAATAGGTTTCAGGTTTCAGTTTATTTGTCATATGCAGGTTCAACACCGGTTCAAAAAATGCAATGAAATACTTTGGATCGGAAGAACCGTTAGACTCGCTAAGATACTCATGAAGTACTAATAACATGCAGTAATAGTACATGGTAAGAAAAAAGTGTGCAAAAAAAGATAAGTAACAATATAATAAACATATAATAAAAAAGTACAATAATAAAGAAGGGAGACCGCTGCCAGTGATGTCCTCTGCCGTTCGCACCACCCTCTGTAGTGCTTTTCGGCTCTGAGCGGTGCAGTTCCCGTACAATATGATCTGAAGCCATGCCAGGGTGGGACAGTTCAACAAAAATTATGAAAAATACTAGAGGTTGCTGCTAAAGTCAGACAAATGGATGGACTTTGTGCGATTGGGGTGTTAAAGGTATCAAGGGTGCAATATCTTCACAAAAGATGGGGTCTTGAGAATCCCTTTATATCCGAATACAGTTCAGTATAAACTGTATATACATAGGACTGAGTTGTTTGCACTACAATGTCTTTGAGTGGAGTCTCCATGTCCTCCCCGTGTTTCTGATTGATTTTCTATACATCAGTAACACGGCTGGCCAGACCAGGGCAGGACACAGTGGCAGTATTATTGGTTGGAATCAGCCGCCTCATATGCCAACCCCAAGATTTTTATCATAGTTTCTGGTGCCATTTTGTGCTGTGTATATGTAAACACTACCATACAATGTTCTGATTAAATGAATGAAAATGGGACCAATAAACATGAGTTCTTGAGCATATAAAACATCATGCCTAAAACACAAGGTATAAAATGAAGCTAAATTATTGCATAAAACTGTATAATATGTAAAATACTGGATGTTTTTGCCTGTTTTTTGTTTGTTGTCCATCTATGCTTCATTCAACATCTTTTATGAAGTGTCCCCGGGCCAACATCAACTCCACACTCGCTCCTCAGTGCTTCTGTGAGCCCGTAAAGGGGATGCTGCTGACATCTTTTATTGTGCCAGCATCTTCAATATGTAATACTAGAGTTCTATACTCAGGACTTCCTCTGAGCCCCACTGGTTTATGGCTTCATGGTTCACACAAGTTCAACGTCAGCAGAAGACTGTGTGTGAAAAGACATATGTGTCTTGTGTCCAAATTCAGGCTTGGTTTAGGTTTAGACCGTATAGACCTGGCTGAGGTTAAGTTCTGGTTTAATCTTCATTTGGATCTTGTTTACTTCTGGTTTATATTATATTTAGACATGTATTAGTCCTGGTTTAGACCCTGGTTAGTCTTAGTTTAGTTCTACCTTATCCTGGTTTGGTCCCCAGTTAGTCCTCATTTAGATTTTCAGAATATCGCTTTTAGTTCTGGTTTGTTAGTACCAGTTAAAACCCTATTTACCTTATTATTAACTTTATTTGTTTGGAGCTAGTTTAGTTTTTGTTAATTCTGGTTTGGACCATGGTTTGTTGACTGCTGGTCTAGTTTACACCTAATTTCTTCCTGGCTTAGTCCTTTGTCATGGTACTCCAATGGGCCCCTCCACCTCTTGGCCCCCAGTTCAGTTAGCCTGGCTGCACTACCTGATGCTACGCCCCTGGGCAAACATGACCACAGCACATGAACACAAACAAGTGATTACAATTAGGGCTAATGCTTTTGATAGTTCTTTTCTTTGGACGGAGACTGTGAAAAACTGAACTGACATTTTTAAATCACAGAATATCTCCCAATCTAGTTTTATGAAAATCAACTCGAATATAAGCTGTAGCCTTGCAGCAGTTCAGATCTGATTACTGTAATTATTTTGGCACACATATGATGAACATATTCCCATACCTTTCTGTTGGGTCATAAATGGAGCAATTTGTGTATGGCGGCAAAAATGATTGTTTGGTCTTCCAGTGGAGCCTGAAAACCAGGAGCTATGAGTTGCCCTTAGTGTCTAATTTTCCCCTACATTTGCAGAGAATACTGTGTGAAAAACAGTGCTGAACAGTTAACAATCACATGTTTATTTGTTATAAGCTACGCCCAGACATTAAATTAATATTTCCATTTTACCTTTCACCCAATTCCACTGTCTCTTAGTGATAATTCAGAACAGACTGTATTGCCACACACACAGTCTATACACACTCTCTACTCACTGTGTCTTCAGTCGATATAGTTTAGATTAGAGACGATTCTTGTGCCTATGTTGTTCTTTGTTGGTTGATTGGTTTATTTGCTGGTCGGTCAAAATATGATGATTGCATTTTCATTGATTTACAGTAAAAAAAAAAAAAAGTATTTCTGGTTGTTTACTGTATACTAGTCAAAGGTTAACCTAACCCTAACCTCAACAGTCAAGTATACATGCTCCATATTCCTTGACATTTCTCTTTTGAGTGCCTCAGATGACTTTTGCTATATCATAGATTTATATTTATTTTATTTGTATCTGTTCAAATCAAAGTTCACTATATACAATGTATTCCCTATAGTACAGCAGAGAAAATTAAAAAAATATTTAAATGTGTCATAGCTCGTTACCAGTTCATCAGATACACTACAGTTATGGTATAGTTATAGTCACAGCTCTTAGACCAGTCTTATCTGATCAAATCTAATTTACCCACACAAGTAGATAGCTTTTTATTGCTAACTAAGAATAAATATACTTTCTATACAAACATTGCCATTTATTTATTCATGTGTCGATCACTCCATATTGTCTCAAACCAAAAGCGTATGGGGAACCCCAGTAGAATGTATGATCCTTCAGCAGTTATTAAACCAGTGACAACCTGTGATGATGAAAGCAGGCCTCCACCTGAGCTCATCTACAGACAGGTGATGACAGCGTATAACTCCGACAGGCTGAGAACGGAGCTGACGGTGAGGGTATCAGTGTGTCCTCAAACCATCTCTGTCACAAATAATTCACATTTGTAACTCAAATGAAATAAACAGTGTCCGTCTTCCTTAAAAGCAGAGCTTCCTTTAAATAAACTCCACACAAGCTGAGAAAACTTCAGCCTTGTCCTCAGTTGTGCTGCTATTAGAGTTGACAAATGGCTTTAAAATCCAACGTTACCAATAACAAATCTTTCAGCACAGGCACACACCGGCACAGACCGTAGAGACCTGCACATAGAACAGAACGGTCCGGTTGAGTCTGTGGGGAGGCCCTAGCCGGACTTGGGTTTCCCTCCAGGGAGCGACACCGGCTAGCAAACATGCTAATATCTCAGATGCCTCACGTTCAGTCTCCATAAAATGCTCTGCTTTGTCCCGGACCCAGCCAGGCTTTCAGCACCTATTAGTGTTGGAACCAACCATCACAAAAGAAAAGATTTGACAAAATGCCAAAACAGATCATCACAAGACGATGGCTTCAAAAAGTCTCAGCCACTTCCTCCAAGAATAGGACTGCTGATTAGGAGTACCTTGAGAAAACTAACGTCAAGTCTGGTTAGTGACTGATTTAATCATCAGATTACTGGACTGGTCAGCAGGACTGTAAAAACAGACCATTTTACCGAAGATATACCCATTACAATTACTACTGTATCTATCTTTCTGTCACAGACCTCTGCTCGGCCATGAGCCCTATCTCACAATAGTACAATTAGAATGTGCACAAATTAGGGATCTGCTAGTTCAGGGGTAAATGCTTTTAGGCATTTACATGTACATGTCGCTTTGAGGAAGAAGAAAAAAGATGTGGTCATGATTAGGGCAGGCAGAACAGAGGAGGTTGCAGATGGTTGGTGGTGGAGACATATAACACATGTCAGGATGATTTGACTTCATGTACATAATGTCACTGTTAAACTAATGTTTTGATGAATGGGCCTCACAGTGGCTTTGTTTGTGATAATGTGTATGTAGTAAATAAGATCAATCATAACACAGATCAATAAACCAATGTCAAGCCCACTTTGCTAAAGCCTCAGTCACTCAAATCATAAGACAGTTCATGGGCAGGTTAACACAGAGAGCAGACGATTTCTCTTAAATCTACCTAATCCTTTGTGGCTAAACACAGACCATCCTGCAGCTGAACAACCCAACCACAGTCTTCTCAAAACCAAACAGAGCTGTGCCAGCCTCCTCCGACACGGTGGAAATCTGGCACTTTACGAAGGTGCAATGTTTCAAGGTATAACTGCAGACTTCACCAGGCGCTTAGCTCTGCAGGAACTACTGTCATCAGTACACACTCAGCAGAATGAGTTTGGGCATTACTGGGACTAAAGCTAACAAATTATGTCAATTTGATCCAGATCAAACTAACCTGTCTGGTGCAGACGAGGGCATGTTTTAATAAGAGAACATTTTTATTTCCATGTATGGACAGACACATCTTTCACACCAGCAATTATACTTAGGATACATAGAATAAATAGACAGCGTTGTTGTAGCAGCTGCAGAATATGAACATGAAGAGAACATGTTTCATTAGATCTGGTGCAGACAGCGGTTCCTCTGAAATAACACAGACACTGATATGAATGAGCCTAAGTGTGGGCATAACACTTGCATTGTGATATCAATGTTGACAGATTGATGTTACTGCGATTGGTAAAATGTATATTCATAAAACATATTATTATTTCACCAGGTTCTTGTCTCACTAAAGGTACAAAACTCTTTAGCCCCTTACTGTTTGTTCAAGTTATGTATACATTATGCTTAAGAAATATCACAACCTAAAGTTAGATTCCGTCCTTTGGGCAAGTGGCTTGTCATCAAAGCATACATTTTTGCCGATCATTATCATCATTAACAAATTCGATTTTCAAAATGGCAACGGTAATACTGTAGTCGTTTGACAAGTAGCACATTTTTGTTGCAAATCAGTACGGTTTGAATGGTAACAATGATTTATATGACTTTAAACGTAACATTGTTGACTGGTTAAGTATTGGCACAGACACAAATGGGACTTTTACCCACAACTAACACTAAGGACCAAAGAGAATGGCCCCAAAAATATATATCCAGTGAGTGGCAGTTGGGATTGTGATCCTTGAGCACAATGGACTATAGCAGCTGAATAGTACCTTTGAGTAACTCTGGTCTACCTAATAAAGTGGCCCTTAGTATAGTTTTATAGTTAACCCTACACTATTTCTTACTACAGACATGCTGGAGACTGACTGACTGACTGCTGACACACCGCTCAGAGAACATGCTGCTTTTGTCAGGGGTCCACATGTGTTTCCAATGCGGGGATATTAGATTCTGGGCTGCACATAGACAAACTGTATATGTGCACACTTCTATATGGGACGGCAGCAGGTTGGTGGCAGTGGCTCCGGTTACCCAGTGGCTGCTGAATGTCTAACAAGGAGGATGTCAGTCTCACTCCACGAGTGGCCATGACAGCAATGAGATTCAGGGAAATGTAACCTAAGCAGAAAAGATTAGGACCCCAGAATAAAGTGGAGAGTTGAGGTCCGTAGTGAGCTGGGGTGATTACTTAATATACTGTATACTGATAGGTAATCAGTTTGGATGGAGCATAGGTAAGATTGCATAGAACAAGGCTGCAATCAGAAGTTCTGGGGGCATGTTTTGATAAGCTACATGATAACAGTAAATTGAAGTGGCAATGTGAATATGATATTTTTGATGTTGAGATTGTGTGAAGTTTTGTACTGGGACTGGGGTTAAAAAAATATAATGATCAGATGGATTATTACACTGTCAACAAAGACTGTGGCATATGGTGAAAGAGCTGTTTAATAATGTCACATTTAAGTGTTAAACTGCTAATTATTACAGTTCTTGGAATGACAAATGTACCTGTAGAAGAAGTCTGCTTTTCTCTTTTTGGTTTCCCTTTCTGTGAATGCCAAACCTCCTAGTTGCTTGCTTAATGGTGCAGCTATCCTTGCTGATACAACATCTGCTACATGTACTACGGACTATAACGTTGAGGTAAGAATGCATTTGCCTGATTGAGACCTGTTCTCATGCCTTCACTCAGCTGTGTGTCAGTTCTTTGCTGGGTAGATGCATTGGCTGATGCCCTACAAACAACTAGACAAACATTCACTCTTTCATTAATTCACAATGTGCAATGTAGAGTCACTAATTCACATTTGGATCATATATTAATATTATCAGATAAAGACAGACTTCACTGAGAGAAATCAGTCAGCCATCCTGAGAATACATCTCACAGACAGGAGCACAAAGCACTCTTCTACCGAGCACCCTGTTGGATCGATACATGCTTCTTTATGTTCAGTCTCGGTGTGTTAAACAATGGAACATATTACACTTGATACTTACACCAGTCTAGTTTATTTGCAGTAGTGATACCCTTACGTCTGCAGTGATTGATTGATTTTCAAACGCTTCGTGTAGAACATTTACAAACAGCCTGCGTGTATGCTTCTAATAGTACCCATGTCATGGATGAAAACATACCCTGCTTCTTCAGCCGTCTCTGTGGAAAAAAGCTAAGTAAAAGTTTATGTTTTCAGCGGCCAACCAAATAAATGAAAACGCAAATGTGAACAGGGGGCACTGGCTGGTTTTGGCCGTGAGGAAGTGGAGAGAGCACTGGGCCTAGCGAGCACCTGTGTATTTATACAGCCTAGTGAGGTCATCCCTCTGTAGTAAACATTTATCTGTGTTTTATGATGCCAGTCCAGATCATTAGCTGAGTCAATGAGACAGACCACCATCTGAGGTCCAAGGGTTACACTGTCGGAAACCGCTGGAATGTGAAAATCATTTAGGAGTTTCTATATAAAATGGCTGATGGGCTTTAGATGGCCTACATATAGTAGTAGTTATATATAAATAAGTCAATGCACATAACATTATACTAAACGTATTCAAAAAGAAGGAATGTAAAGGTAATAAATAGTGAGGGAGTTCCACACGGGTCTGTTTTTGGTCAATTCATCTTTTGATATTCATATGATACTGTATGTTACATTATTTGTTTACCATAGCACTTTTTGTGTTGTTTTAGCTTGTTAAGACTGGTTTGGCTGTTGGCAAAATAATTAGTTTAATTTGAAGAATTCTCAGTAAAGATCAGTCAGGATTTTTTTTTTTTATGCAGAACATGATTTTTTTTTTTTTTCAATTTTTTTCAATTTTTATTTCAGTATCAGTCTGAGATATAGCCAAAAGATTTTCCCTTGTTTCAGTCCTAGTGTGTGTTCACAGGTGTCCACAGTTTATTACCCTTTATTTACTCAATATTAAATGGGGCCCAGTAGTCAGTACAGTCATCTCCAGTTTAGCTTAGCCGCACATTTCGAAGGATATGACAAAGCTGAAGCCTACCCAGAATGCCTAGTCAGTGTTTACATTCTCTGTAAGTGATCAGGCTTAGTCTGAAAACCCTCTCCTCTTGTAAATGATACAGATTTATTGTACACCTGGCCTCCGATGTCTTGTTAAAAAGGTGTCTATAACACTATGCAAGTCAGAAATGAGGGAAGTCTAAACATCTAAATGGGGATTTCTGAAATCAAAGAATGATCTCGTGAATAGAATCGTCAAAATTGGTAACATTGTGAAACTATCTACCCATATGCAATGTTTTGATGGCTCCGATACATTCTGGTCGTCCAGTCACCCAGATAATGGTGCGGAACCTGTCCAGCCAATCAGAGGTGGTGTTTTGCTGACAGGAGTTCCATGGCAGGTCACGGAGGGGGTCTGGCCCACACACAGACTTGGTACAGTCCGGGCGTAGAGAAGGTAAACAGTGATGAAGCTCTGATCCCCCCAATCCCACAGCGTGAACTCTTCCACAGACAGAAAGAACAACAATGAAACTGCAGAGATGAGCCGTGGAGGGACCTGGACATGACAACTCATTTTCAAAGCAGGTTGTAATTCCACTATCGAAGTTCGAACACATACAAAAAGAAAATATGATTGTTATTCTTGATTCTTAAAGAGCATATCTTTACAAAACTGTATTGATGAATCTCCTCCAAACACATCACAGTGAACATGAGCCCAAACTGAGACTCTGTAAAATGTGTATCAGCCCAAACTAAATCAAGGAAATTAACAGTTCTGTTTCAGTTCTTGGTCAGTTCAACAGAAAACACATGTTCATCAGAAGAATGTCCAGTATGACTCGTTCATATGTCACTGATATGGAGTATGGCCCTGACACGGATCAATGTCTCAGGACATTGTGGTACACTGTCCACACGCTTGTTGATGGTGTCCACTCTTCAGTCAGATCATGTGATACTTTCTGTAAATATTGAGGCTCAGGTGGAAGGCAGGAATTGAATATTGATGAACATAAACAGGAATAAAAATAATGTGTTTGAAAAAAGATTATAACAGTGTATAAGGGCTTAGTGGCTCCCTGAATAAAGTAATGGTACTTTTCACACCGAGTCACAAACACTTTATTGAACAAACTGAGCCCAAACCAACTCAGGTCTAAGCCTATAGAATAAAGTGAGCCTAGGTGTCTGCAGGCATGACTGTGTATGACTAAATAAGGTCAAAACAGGGACTACACCAGGTCTAAACCAAGACTAATCCGGGTTTAATACTCAACCATATCTAAACCAGAGTTAAACTGGAAGTTAATCATGATTTAACCTGAAGTTAACCAGCCCATACCCCATTTAGTCATAGTGCAGTTTGGTATTGTTGTACGTAGTTTCTTTCTGTGATTGATGTGGACTCGGGGGAAGTCCCAGTGAGTTGCACTTAGACAAATGAGCTTCTGGGTCATATGCAGCACACGGCCCACTACAGTCAGACACTTCACAGGTGAGCCTTCGGTTAACTTCTACAGCCTCTTAGATTAACCTAATGACTGATAGTTAATTATTATTGTGTATGTTTTTATTCTGTTGCTTTGTTTATATGACCAAATGACAATATCTACAAATCAATGTGCCGTTAATGTAATCAGAACTCTTTGTAGACAGATTCCGCTTCTTATGGACTTTGTGTTAGAGAGTTTACATGTTCTCTTTGTGCCTGCGTGGGTTTCCTCCGGGCACTCTGGTTTTCTCTACCACTAAAAACATCTATAGTTTACCATTCAAGTTCCTATCATCCATGTTATTGTATGTTGGTTTATCTTTATATTTTTCTTTTAGTAAATTAATGTGCTATTAAAATGATGGGAACTCACAGTAATTCTAAACGTTGCACATAAATACGATAATGAATAAATGAGGTAGTGAGTTGGTGTGAAAGCGGGGGAGAGCAGAGGAGCTGGTGTCTTCTACCACGCTTCAGTGACTCAGGACTCAGCAGAGCAGAAAGGACTACACACACTGTATCACGGAGGTGGTTCAGGACTCAAATGCGACACACTGCTCAGCCATCCATCTTAACAGTCTTTATTCCTTCAAAAAAGACGACAATACAACTTATAGAAAAGAACAGCCCTTGAAACTGAGGACTCTATCGTATTACCCACAGGCAGAAGTCCAAAAGGCTGGTCGGGTGTACCAGAAGGGCACATCCAGTCACTGCAGGCAGATGAACGACCACGAACTAGCAACTGACAGGGAAACCAGAGGGAGCACATATACTGGGCTTGATTTGATTGAGATGGGATACAGCTATGGGCTCAGGTGTACAGATTACGGGGCGGGAAAACACGGTAGCAGGTAGAAGGTGGACTGGAATGGGAGAAACAGGACCTGAGCCTGGAGTGGCTGAACGCAAGACAGGGAATGGACTGGACCGAACCGAACCGTGACACTGTGGATGCACGCTAAAGAGTTATCATCATCATAATAATAGCTCAAATAAAACACGTTATAGGCAATCAAATGATGCAAGTGACACCGTTAAAGGGGCTCTACTGTGATAAATTTACCTTTCTGACTTTACTACCATAATGTACCTCCTGGAAAGGGCAAAAGTAGGCAGCTGCTTAGGGCCACAAGCTTCCAGGACCCCATAAATGAAGCACAAAATAATGATGTCCTGGTAATTCTTAAACTCAATATGTTATATGGTCAGGACATCTGGATGGACTGACTTTTGGTAGAGACCATATTCAGAAGGGCCCATGTTCGCCTTGAGCCCCGAAATCGCAAAATCCGCCACGGCCTCCTGGAGATGTTTATTTGTTTTACACTCACACATGGCTGAGTCGCTGATCTTCTCAAGTGCTGAAAAGGAAAATAAATATCAATAAAAATGAGCCTTTAATCATTTTTTTAATTGTTTATTTGTACAATCCAAATACAATTTACAATTCACTTTTTAATTGCCATTTCGTTTTGCCAGGGCGGGTCTAACATTGCCAATGGCTAATCGTTGTTCTCAAACTCGTTTCTGGGACTCTTTGGTCAAAAGCTGCCTGCCCTGTGAGCTCAGCTGTAAACAACAAACTGTCCACAGCCAATGCACTAAGTTCTGTGGTGAGTGTTTTCCACCGGGTCAATCTGTGATCGCAGTAATAATGTCAAGTAATGTTCATGTTCTTCTCAGTAATGTCCAAATGTAATTCACTGACTGACCACTACTACGATGGGCTGCTGAAGAAGTGTCTGCAGTGTGCTGATGTGTGTGGAGGTCAGCCCAGAGAGTGCCCTCGACAGTGCACCAGTAAGAACCACTCTTACTCCATAAAGGATTATATTATTATAGAAGAAATTCTCATTACATATTGCACAGATAGGGGGAGTCAAGAGCTACTTTAGTGTCTCAAATCAAATCAGTGCCTGCTTTGGTTTTGCCGATAGCTATTAATAAAAATTAAAAAAGCTGTGATATCTCGCTTCATATTGACTGGACGTTTTTTTTTTGTTTGTTTCAGTTTCCAGGCTTTTTAAGATCTTTATAGAATATTTTTGTAATTTTTCAATGCATTTTATAGGCAGCATGAACCATGTGACCATAAAGATTTTGCATTTCTTGCATTTTATTTAAAAAAATGCCATTTCTCTGGCCAACATGAAACTGGATATGATATCTTCTCAGAAAATATTCATTAGCGCCACAAAAATGTTAATGCTAATTGTTTCCCACATTTCTTCTAGAGTCCACTCCTCCAGCAGCCACTAGACGGATGTCCACTAAACCCTCTCCACAGAGCCCAGCCTCCTCTGGTCTGTCAACGCTGACCACATTGGACTCCAGCATCCTGCTCTACTCTCTCCTCATTATAACCATACTGCTGCTGCTGTCCAGCCTTGGGTTAGCTTTAAGAGTGTTTCTGGAGAGAGCCAAGTCCAAATCCAGACGTAAATGTGGTCGTACTCACTGTGGCAAACGTGATCAGAATGAACCAAACAAGGAGAATGGGCTGCCACTGAGGACCATTGAAGGTACGTGTCTTCCAGAGACCCATCTCCAGATCTTGTACCAGGATTACGGTCATGATATACCAAGTTTAGAAGATTAGCCTATTGTAGCTGTTGTAGAGTTCCCCGGGAAAGCCCACCAAGACACAGGGAGAACATGCAAACTCGGAGGGCCTGGTACACTTAAACAAAGTGAAGAATTCTAGGGCTGTGCTGGGTCCTCTGACAATGTTCAGATATTACTTTATTTACACCTTAATAGACAGTTTAATACATTATAAAAGTCTTAACGATGTAAGTGACAAACAACAATACATAGACTGTTTTATTATAGCATTTATTGGATCAGAAACATCATTAAACTCAACTTTTTGTATGGTCCTTGGTTTGGGCATTTGTCATGACAGGTGAACACAGACGTCCAACAGACCACGAGCCCAGCCCCACTGAGACTTGCGTGTGTGTCCACTGCTTCCCAGATCTGAAAGGCCTGGGCCAGGACTGTCCAATCAGGAGCTCTCATTCAAAACAGCACAGAGCCCATGAACAGAACAGTGGACACGAGTGGACTGAGCGAGACATGTATACATCTGGGACCAGCTCTGTAAATGATGTGGTATAAAAACAGAACAGTTAACAGCTCTGGCTCTTAATCACTATTTAAGAAGCCTTTCGGACTTATCTTCCACTGGTTTCGAACAGAATAGAAATTGATATTAATTTGACTGTCTACTAGTAAAATAAAGTGTCTTTTCTAAATCCATAGAGCGTGGAAGTGTCAGCCTAGAGCCAATGTCTAAAGTGGAAGGGTTCTTCATGACAAAGAGAACACAGATGCTTCATGAGCAAATAAATGTGAAGAACCTTTACTATACCAAATATGTATTGCATTTTTGGCCTGATTATTCAGACTGATGGAGAAGTGCCAGCCAGACCACGTCCACAGATTCGCTAACTACACCAAACAATGCCTGGGAATCTCACAGAGTCACAAAGGGCACGGTGAACTACAAAAGATGATCTGTGAAGATAAATAAATATTCAAAATCAATTATACTGTACCTGGAATGATCTGCTGCCTGTACTAAAATTAACTTAAACAATATTCTTTTCAAATTGTGATTGTTTTAACTGACACTGCTGCTTGAGTATTGTGCGGATACAGTGTAGTTTATATTTTACCTGGCCCCAAGGTATACATGTAGTTTAGAACACGAAGTAACACTAGACACACGTTTAGTAGATTCTTTTGGATAATACAGGAGTGTTTTACATGTTTCGTCAGAAGCGTCACATGACGTGTCTGTGACGTGTCTGACGTGTCTGTGGCGTGTCTGTGACGTGTCTGACGTGTCTGTGGCGTGTCTGTGATGTGTCTGACGTGTCTGTGGCGTGTCTGTGATGTGTCTGACGTGTCTGTGATGTGTCTGACATGTCTGTGACGTGTCTGTGGCGTGTCTGTGACATGTCTGGCGTGTCTGTGACATGTCTGGCGTGTCAGTGGCGTGTCTGTGACATGTCTGGCGTGTCTGTGGCGTGTCTGACGTGTCTGTGGAGTGTCTGACGTGTCTGTGGCGTGTCTGTGATGTGTCTGACATGTCTGTGGCGTGTCTGTGACATGTCTGGCGTGTCTGTGACGTGTCTGGCATGTCTGTGATGTGTCTGACGTGTCTGTGGCGTGTCTGTGGCATGTCTGTGGCGTGTCTGTGACGTGTCTGGCGTGTCTGTGACGTGTCTGACGTGTCTGTGATGTGTCTGTGACATGTCTGTGGTGTGTCTGTGACGTGTCTGTGGCGTGTCTGAGGCATGTCTGTGGCATATTTGTGACGTGTCTGTGGCGTGTCTGCGCTGCGGTTTTATCACACTCCTGTCTTATCAAAAAGCATTGTTATAAGAAGATAGAATGAATCTTTACGAGAACATTATACACAGTAAATAGATGCTCATACATTTCCATGGAAAGAGAAAATGCCACATAGTTTACCTGTATGAGTTTAGATTTATTTGAGTGTCTTTCACACTATCCAGTTGTTGCAGCAGTTACATGTGGAGGAATGACTGACCAGGCCAAGGCCGGCTCCAGCATAGACCATATAGAAGTCAACTTTGAGGTTCACCATTGTCTCGAACATACAAGTGTACATATGACATACATACATCATCAAACTGTGATACCAGCTCAGACGGCATGCTTAATGCAAGTACTGATTCAGTACACCACAGAGACATATGCACACACGCGTGCATACACACAAACACACTCGGTCACACAGATTAGATCAACATGCGGCAGACAGGAACACTGGAGGACGAGCTTCACACTCGACTGACAACACTCTTTAGCCGTTTACCTGAAAGAGTCACCATCTCTTAAACATGAAGATCATACCATGGTGTGTCCACATCCAAGGAACAAAAAACAGCCAAAGCTGCAGTAGCAGCTTTAAGAACGCATCTCTGTTGATTTTATGTAAAAAAAATAATGACAGCACTATACAACACAAACTAACAACACTGAGTTTATACAGTATGTTTATACAGTATGTATAAAAATATATTTACTGTACTTCATCATGACTGTGGGGAACATCAAGGGGCACAAAAAGTATCTACATCTCTGACCAGCGAATCCAAACATCAGTAACACATTGTCCATGAATAATTATTTAACGATTTGCATTCAGATCCAAATGCATAATGACAGTTCTTTCCTTGGACTATTTGGTCAAAGTGAGTTGCGCAAACATTATTAACAGATGTGTGTTTGTGAAAGTGAATGAGCAGCACTTTTATCTGAAACATGCTCCGAGCACAGCCTCCTCAAGTCCATCTCTTCATCAGTGAGCTCCTATTTGAATAACTGTTGATTAGTTGGACTAAATCATCTCTTGTCTGTGATGCCGAGCGGACGTTCAGACCTGTACAGACCTACTGTACTATATTAGCAGAATGTGTTAAAACAGAGTCCTGGGTCTCCTGTGGTTTAGAAGGTCCCACGCATCAGGTCTTCTCTTGTCAATGTTATTCATACTCCAGGAACTGTTTGTGGTAGAAGAGAAGGTACCTGCAACATAAAGACTATTTATGTTATATATAAAGTGCAACTAAATCTTCAAGCAAACTAAACCCCCTTAAGAATAAACAATGGCCCCTGCTCACCCCCAGCCACGGGATATGTGTGACTATGACTCTGACCCGGGTGTTTAGTTACACTTTAAGGTCAAATAATACCAGTTTGCATTGAGCCATATATACATGTGTTTACATCTCACCCCTCACTGTCCAGGACGTCCTTGATGCTGGCCTTAGTGATGATGGCATCGTCACATTTGAACCACTGGTCTTTGTGCTGTCTGATAAATGTGGTGTAGTGACCGCTCTCTAGTGTCCCCTGGTGGTTCACTACTGCAAACAGACTGTACCTGATGGAAGACATAATATATCATCATATCAACAGTGGCTTTTATTGAAGCACTTAATTATTGTTAAAATAATCAGGTTTTCAAAGGTTTTATTGAGATGCACAAGCATAAATAAGAAAATGGTGGATTCTGTTTTGACACATTTATACCACAACATACCACCACATACAACCACCACCACATACAACCACCACCACATACAACCACCACCACATACAACCACCACCACATACAACCACCACCACATACAACCACCACAACATACCACCACCACAACATACCACCACCACAACATACCACCACATACAACCACCACAACATACCACCACCACCACATACAACATACCACCACATACAACATACCACCACATACCACCACCACAACATACCACCACCACAACATACCACCACATACCACCACCACAACATACCACCACCACAACATACCACCACCACAACATACCACCACCA
>JAVQKC010056764.1:0-14825 GCA_036025475.1 Philypnodon macrostomus
TCATTCACTCCACGGTCACACCTGATGGTGGTAAGCTACTATGTAGCCACAGCTGCCCTGGGGCACACTGACGGAAGCGTGGCTGCCAGTTTGCGCCTACGACCCCTCCGACCACCACCGAACACCAATCACACAACCACATTCATTCATAGGGGACTCGAACCACCGACCCTCTGGTTGAAGGGCGAGCACCTACCCACTGCGCCACTGCCGCCCCAATTTTACTTTAGATTTATAGAGAATAAGCTTTTTGCTGTTTTGGCAGTGTGCCCCAGGGCAGCTGTGGCTACAGAAGTAGTTTACCACCATAAATCTAATCCATTATGATTTTATATTATAATTAATATTATTTCTGTTTAATTATGCTGTGTGTATTGGAAAATCCAAATCCAATGGACAAAGATATTTTATTTTTATTTTGAATATTCTCAGTATGCACAAAGAAAAGCCCTTGAATATTTTGTGATGCTGAGCTACAAGTGTCTAAGGCTCAAATGTGACCTTACTTCAAAATGCCATACCCGAACCAAAATACTTTTGCCAACAGAATCATAAAATGTCCAGTAATTCTCCTTTTACTCCTTAAACCATTTTGCACACCATTATGCCCGCAGTGACTCAAGTTTGACATTATCTCAGAGGTCAACTTCCTCATAGTAGTCATTATACTTAGTGCCATGAAAGTTACCTACTCTAAAGTACTCACAATGGCTTCCTGTACACTTGCGCTGAATGCCCAATCAAAGGCTGTATTTCAGTCTATATTTCAGGGGTTTATAACAAGCAGTTTGAGGTGCAAGTGAGAAACTGTGGTGTGTGTGTGGGTGAGCTTAAGGATGGCCAGATACAGAGTTGTTAAAAAGCTCATATTTTGTAACAGAACACTTGGTGAGGGCTAAAAGTTATCTTAGTCAAACTGAACATAATGTAAGATAAGAGCAGGTTTCTAAGGATAGGTACATGTATGAACCAATGTTTTATGACACGCTTGTCTGAGTTAACAAGTGCTCTACTGACTTGCAGAAAGTCATCAAATCAGCAGAAGAAATTATAGGCTGCCCCAGCAATCTCTGGAAAAACAGCAACCTCCAAATGTCTGACACTGAGACGTGAAAATGTAAAAATCTTATCTCGAAGGATCCCCATTATGCTTTATTATGCTTTCTACCATGCGTCTACCTGCTTCTACTTTCCTCTGTTTGCATTGGCTGTAGTAGTTAAATGGGCCTAATGATGGGTATGTACAAAATCAACTCACAAAAATAAATATATTGAGTAGCATTTGAAAACGTGGAATGTTATTCTGGAGAAGAATTCAAAAACAAAACTAAAATCCAAGCATGCAATGGGCCTTCGAATGTAATTGAAATTGTTGATTGTCCTACTCAGCCACATTGAGCTACAACTTTAGATCATGTTTATATTGGACTGCCAAACTCGGAAAGGAGAGTCCTGAATCTTTCATCCCAGACACTGATGAGTTTTCTGACATTTCTAATTACATTTTGATGCAAGTTTATGACGCCATTATCCTTGACACGTCACCCACTCAAAGTATCAAAAGTTACTGATGCCCTGGTCATGGTGTCCTGTGGCTATTTGCACTCCCCTGGGGGCCACTGAATGAGACCCTGGAGCTTGGAGAGCAGCCAAGCCACGGCGGGCACATTAGAAGAGTTGTAAGCACAAAGTAAGGTCACACTGAAACTTAAATGGCCGAGACTGTGAACCTGTGCCCTGCTCTGTGAAGAGGTTAATAGGGATTAACAGTGAGGGCTAGCTCCGGACAAGGCACTGTGTGTTGTGTGATTTTAAAGCTAGCTCACTCTTGACATACACTAAGGCCAGCCAATCATCAGGGCAAAAGAAGAGAACTCATGGAAAGAAAAGTGTGTAGCAAAAAGATTGAGAGGAGTGATGTGTGTCAGGAAGCACCAAGGACGACCAACAGATAACATCCTAGCTTTATAGACCCTTTAAAATGTCATATGGAATGTTCAAAATTCCGGAATGGAGGCAACTGCAGCATAAGTGACTTAACTTTACAAAGAAGTAGTGTTTTTGGTGAGGGAAGGAATATAACCATTCAATAAAATAAACGATTGTGGTCGTCAACATTTCTGTGAGGACTTGTCCAGTAAAACCTAAAAATCAAGAATGTTGCCTCCAGCCAAAAGTCTAACTGTTACTAATGTGTACATTCACCAATGTTTCCTAGCCAGTCTCTGACATCACCTACATGTTGCAGAGTGGTTGTCATTTGTCAAAACCATCTTATTTCGCAATATTCTGTGGCTAATTTCTCCATTGAAAATGTATTATGGTCTTGCCTCATGTTGCCTCCATTCTGGAACTTAGAACTTTCTCTTTACAAACTTGAAAGGGTCTAAAACTGAGTTTTAACTAAAGCCTGATAATATAGTTAATGATATAGATTTAGACAATGGTAGCTCAGAAATGGGGATGGGCTGGTAAAAAGAGCATATGTTCATATATGAGACTAAAACAATAGAATAAAAAAAGAGAGAGAAAAGCTGCCACTGAAGCGCTGGAGGAAGGCTTCAGCACCATGGACAGCAATACAGCAAGCGAATGCATGCTTTACTTTTCGATTGTTGAGTATCTCTTCTTAGATAATATTACTTTGATGGAACTCTGTAAACGCATGCCTGCAACAGAAAGCTGTAAATGTAGCTCAAGCTACGAGTTCCGACTTCCAACCGTTCCAGTGAAATGATCCTGTATGTCAACAAACACAGCCTACAGAGAAATAATTTTAAGTAAGTAGTTTAGCTGAAGTTTTGTTTAGCATGTCCATCTTCACTAAGACATGACGTCACATGACAACAGCTCAGCGAAGTCGGGGTACTCGGATCTCGTCCTGCATTGGAACGCAGCATTTAGGCTCATTTATGCCACCATTTCATACGGAAATATATATGGTCTCCCCCAACAAATCCCTCCAGAAACTGCAGCTCCTCCAGAACTCCACAGCACGGATCATAACTTGGACCCCCACTATCCATCACATCACCCCTGTCCCACAAGAGCTCCACAGGCTCGAATAAACTTCAAATTACTCATTACCACCTTTTAAAGTAATACCCAACCTAGCTCCACCATACATATCTGACCTCCTCCACATCACACCCTCCGCTCCTTCTCCTCTTTCCAGCTCACAGTTCACTCTGGAGCTCTCTCCCTCCTGACCTTTGCAACAGAGAGTCTCTTCCACTCTTTAAATCCAGACTCAAAACTCTCCTGTTCAGACTGACCCGCCTCTCATAGCCAATCATACATTTCCATTACTCTGATTTTTGTCTTTCTTCCAAGTGTCCATGGGTGTTCTTAAAGGCGCTTATGAATAAAATGCAATATTATTACTATTATTGTTATTATTACTTCCAGTGTTTTCTGTTTGGGCCGCTGAACAGCGCTCACTCAGGCCCAACGTATGTACTGCTCCGTTGGTACGTATCCACAAGCTCTCTAGAGACGGACCTCACTATGGACAGAATCAACGCAGATGACGGACAGAAGGCTGCGTATAAATGAGCCTTTACTTGTACAATCTGGGTTCCCTGAGCACAGGCTGCTGCTATGGAGAAGTATCCAAAATATGACTGAGTATACATTTTGAATTAACATCACCAGCCAGAGAACAAATGGGACATCATTATATTTTCTTTGGTTGACAGTGGCTTTACTGTGGCTTTGTATCTAGCTTCTATGATGCTGATTTTTCTTATAAAACTGATATCACTCATACAGGAAGTGAGTGTTTTGAGGCCTCCTCAGGTGGTCGCGGTCTCGTCGATCCAGCTTTCCAAGAACAAGTATGTGCATATTTACTTAACTGAGATCAGAATACACAGGGAATCCACTGCCTCGGTTGAGCACAATACACGTATATGAACCTGCATCACTTTACTTTGAACAAACCACAGGAGCTCCTACTTTGATTACAGTTAGATTGTTGGTGGTTTTTGATATAATCACCTCCACCCTGGCTGCTGTAGCAATTGGCCATTGGGTAACATTTTGTCACTGTGGCAGATTTGTGAGCAAGGTAATGGCCGACTGAATGGTTGGTTGGTCAGTTTATGCTTTTTGATTTTATATTTAGCCATGTGATTAATGACCTATTGTTGCTAACAATAAAGACTCTTAAGATATTTTACTGTTATCTCACTTGATGTGTAAGTCCAAAAGTTAATTTCTAAATGCCATTGTTGCTGTTTCTGTTTTCTCAATGCCTTTCTTTGTCCTTACTTCATCATTTACTTCATCTCTGCGGCCCATCAGTGGCTCCTAAGTTCATCGCTCCATCTTGGTGCTGGTGCGGCTGCAAATGCTGTGACTAATCTGCTGGCAGAGGCTCCGAGGGCCCCTTGTGGTGGTGCCTCTTCACCGAGGACGCCTGTGATTGATTGAACCTGGGGAAAACTTTGTCAGGCTGGCCATCACGGCTGGATCTCTCGCCTGATAATAAATTCCCTTCTCCCCGGAGTGCTGTGGGGAGACACCAGTGTCACGCGGTGCATTCATAACACATGGCACCCTGGACTATTACGGTTGATCTGGAGTTTGCCTTGTTTAAAAACATACAGCATGCCCTCATTCAGTAGGCGTAGTTGGTGTTCATATAGAAATGATTGCCCTACTTTGACTTTTACCAGGGGTTTAAGTGAAGAATTGCCTTCAATCACATTAAGACACCTGGATAATGCAGTTCATTGTCTTGAGAATGGCCCGCCTGGCACAAACAACCACACCAAAGTCACCTAAATCACTTTCATTCTTCATCCTGAACTTCAGTGGGTTTGACTTAACATGCAGTGTGTGATTCCACTGGCTTCATGCATGTGACAAACTATGGATGTAGATGGAAGTCTGGACCAGGGCTGCACGATATGGGAAAAAACATAACTACTATATTCGATAAGTATGTTGATTATTGTGATATCGATATTATTGCGATATTTTATTACCTTCTCTGGACAGTTGACAGGAAATCAGGGAGAAGAGCGGCCATTCGACAAAGTGCTGTGAGCCGGACTCGGAACTCACGACGCGTGATGGAAGATCGTAAGCTCTGACCATGAGCCGCATGTTCTACTGAGTGAACCCAAGATCCTGCATTTTCAAAACTACTAGATGAGGAAACAAAGCCAAATCAGGACAAATATAAAGAACTCTATTATAGTGGACTTTCAACACATTTTTTATGCCCAGCTCCAATGGAAAATACATTTAAACAGTGTCAGATTCAAGACCATGTCATTATTGTGATATATTGCAGATTCTTCTGATACGGATAATGCGATCATTTCGTGCAGCCCTAGTGTAGATAGTAAAAGTGTTCAGAGAGTGTGAAGCATTTCAATAACAGTGTAAAGAAACAGAGCCACATAAAGTCTAGTGTTGCTAGTTTGTTTTGAGTGGATGTTTTGGGCTCTTGTAAACACATGTGTCCTTAAAGGGGAAGCTTGACAGTTATCAGTTTTACCTTTGTGTTGAAATAAGGAATTTTTTACTTTTTGTGTGTGTCAAAAATTATTTAACACCCTGTCGGTAAATAAACTCATCACATAAATGCACCAGAGTTGGCGCTTGGTTTACTCCTAAAGGTTTGTAAGCTCTTTTCCACTCCTCCATTGTCCCTGACCTTAAAGTCGCAAACACGCATTATTTATTCACAGGGTGTGTTTAAACTAATGCAGGAAACCTTGGCGTGAACAAGGATGTGTCCGAAACAGAAACAAATTGCGTATTAGTTTGAACTGTGCAGGAGATAATTCCAGAAACGACCCTCTTCTCGGCGCTAAGCCTCGTCTGCATATCAGATTATGGCCTGGAAGAATAAAAGAGGGAATTACTTTTATCGGGAAAGTGTCATGACAAATTGATTTTGTTATTTAGATTCCAGACTATGGGCAGAACATTGCGGGTCGGCCATTTCTCCCTCTAAATGGCCCATTTTCTTTTTCCTTCACAGATCAACGGCGCAGATTCGTTAAGAGTTTCTATGGTAGGACCTCTGTGCCAAGAAACCCCCTTCCCCATCCTTTTTTGTACAGCACAAATGTTCATTCATCAAGCCTGGTGGTGGTGGTGGTGGTGATGGCTGCGGTGTGCAAGTCCATGTTAAAGCACTCGGAGGTAGGCCCGTCATTGGCCTCATTGATTCTTAATGAGGTGTATCGCAGTCTGGACAGAACTGCCTCTAATCTATAGGATGTAATGGCAATGTGATGTGTTATCATAATCAGAGATGTCTGCAGTGTTTAGCGACAAATCTATACACAGCAAGTCAAATACAAACTCAAGATCACATGGACCCTTTAAAATGTTTGTCCATTCCCTTGGTTCAAAATTCTGGATTGGAGGCGAATGAGCAAAAGTGAGTTAACTTTGGAGAAAAGTGGGGTTTGTGGTGTGGGATGGAAAAATTCAGAGCAATGAAAAAACTATTGTGGGCTTCAACATTTCTGTAAGGACCAGAAAAACCTAAAAATCAAGAATCAGCCAAAATGCTAACTGTATTCTAATGGGTACATTAAATACACATACACAAATTCAAACTAGACTCTGACATTACCTACATGTAGCAGAGCGGTTGTATTTTGTCAAAACCATCTTCATTGGAAAGATGTTGTGGCTAATGTTAATTTCTCCATTGGAAATGTATTATGGTCTTGCCTCCAGTTGCATTCATTCTGGAATTTAGAGCTTTCTGTTTACAAACTTTGACGAGATCTCTTGTTAAAAGTAAAATCTTTCTAGCAATAAAGTTATGTGTTGCCGGATGGTGCGTTTGTGGATTTGAAAGATACCTGAAAAGGTCATGGTCAGATTTTCAGGAAAGATCAGTAATGGGTGGTAAATGAATAGCACATGCAAGAATATGAGCAAAGCCTGGCGCATACAAGGCTATCCAGTGTTTTAGGTGTCTTTGCGAGAGCTACTGAGTGACCGCATCTGTTATACATCCATGTTTGTTTGTGTGGCCGCGTGACACAAGGGAGTGTTGTCAAAAACCCCCTTGTAAAACACAGGACACATAATGACGCTCCCTAACACACCCAGTCAAAGTACCATGTCCTTCAATTATACTTGTAAAATTACGCCTCTTAGTAAATCAGAGGG
Source organism: Philypnodon macrostomus (assembly GCA_036025475.1). Taxonomy (NCBI): domain Eukaryota; kingdom Metazoa; phylum Chordata; class Actinopteri; order Gobiiformes; family Eleotridae; genus Philypnodon; species Philypnodon macrostomus. Next base: position 7,150 of record JAVQKC010056764.1, read on the forward strand.
TAGAGCATTTATCCCTGAATTAGAATATATCCTGTTCAAGCCCTGGATTGGATACTAGTGCATATTTAAACAACAAAATGGTACCAATTCCAAGACAATGCTTTGTGAGTCCTCCTTTAAAAACATCTAAAAATTATGACATTTAAAATTGTACACTGACTACAAAATGTCAAAGTGTTTTTACAGATTTTTAACATAAAATGTAAATGCCTGTTTTTTCTTTACAAAGTGGTTATTAACAGACCATTAGAACATTGACATTTTGCTATCTAGACCTCATGTTTGCTTTGAAATTAGTAGCTTTGTCATGATTGGGTGCTGTGATCGAAATGACCTTTTGTTGGTACACAGAAGTCACAATGACGAGTCATTTTTTGATAGACATTTTTGTAGAAATTGTGAAATTCTTGTTAACATTTATAGCTAAAATGAAATGTCAGTGGCATTTTTATTATTTGGATCCCTAGACATGGCAGAATAATGAGAGGATGCATTATGAAATGAAGGGGGCAGTGAGCTGTGGAGGGAGCTGATAGCTGGAAGGTACAGACAGGTGTCTCAGGCCAGAGTGGCATGAGTTGGTTTTACTATATAAGATAAAAAAGAATATCTAAGTCTGCTGACTGCAAAGCAATCATGATTACTGGGAAAAAAAATCATTGGTAAGTCATTTGTTTTACTAAAGTTACCATTTTAAGGCAGAAATGGTGTTCAGTTGCATGTTTGGGTACAGTCCTATTGATGTATGTGACAGCATTTTATACTTGTATACAGATTTTGAGTACTTCCTCATTTAAAGATCAACATAGATCATGTGCATATAATATGTCAGAAATCTCAGTGGCATTTACAAAGGGCCCAGTTTTTGTGAATAGAGGACTAATGTGACACACAAGCATGTGAGAGGCAGACCACTGAGAGCCCTGGAACTGTTTATACAATTTTGCAAGTGCCATGTCTAGAAATGTTATAAATCCATATGTTGTCCAAGTCATGCCCTAATGTCAACACTCAAACAAGAAATCCCAACTGTTTATTTATTGAATTATAGTTTCCATTAATATGTGTAGCAATATGGAGATCATTTCAAATGCATATATTTTATATGTATATATCATTTGATATCACATTATTTCACACAGTTATGCATTCTGTTACATTGTTTCTACAAAAGCATTTACCAAGACATTCATTTACATTCTGTAATAACTGCATTAAGATGAGCTCCTAGAAATTGTTTTTTTAATTAATTCGGAAATATTTTCAGAACACTGCATGACTTAAGCATACATACAGCCATTATGTTAGGGAATCAAATAATTTGTTGAAGTATTTTTATATAGTAGGAGATTTGAGAGTATAACAGTGTCTTGTTTTGTAGATAGATAGATGTCCTACCTTGTTTCAGACCTTTTATTCTTTACTTACATGAGTATTTGAAGCTGGTTGGCACTTTGGAAAGTGGGCTATAAAACACTGGGGGATGTTCCGGACTATTGAATGCACACCGGCCCACGGGGGGAAGCTCCTGCCTCTGACCGATCCACCCCAGCTCGAGCTGAATGATTTCCCTGGTGAAGCGCAATAGGCCCCACCATACATATAACGTGACAAGCAGCTAAAACAACTCATTTAAAACACTAATTAAACTCACCAACTCACTGTGCTTGAGTGCAGAATGCAAATACACCAGGTTTAGGCAGGTGAAGTCATGTGAGCCACCAAAAAGCAGGCAAGGCACCAGTTAGCCTTTAGAAGCACACATATCAACATTAAAGGGGCACTATGCAACAAAACTTCAGAGCCAATGTGATCCTAAATGAGTTGTTGTGGGGTGAATGAAGCTTCCTTGTAAATATGAATGTCCCTGGAAGTTTCTTGTCAAGTCACAGGCCAAAACCACAAATTGCTTTTAAACAGGCTTTTACAGAGAGAGCTCAAGAAATAAAAACATCGGCCGCAGACCTGGTGTTTTTGTGGCAGATGTAAAGTCTATATTCTTTGTGTCTTCTGTGGACAGTGCTATCTCTGAAACTGTAGGGGGAGCTCTGTGAAAGAGGAATGTGACCAAAACAGTGAAAAGTTGCATAGTCTCCCTTTAAGTTACACATTGTTAGGAAATTGTAATGTGTATTGTACTCAAATAAGGTGACTAAAGTGAAGAGCGTGGTCTGCATGACCAATGTTCAGCCAGGCATTCAACAGGACTATTGTTTCAAGTTATGTTTTCACTTGATTGGCAAAATCTTCAAAATGTGTTGGTCAAATTAGCCAAAAGTATAATTTTTAGCTTTTTGTGTAGAGTTAGAACGTCAAAACTCCAGTCAAATGGATCAGTAACAAATGGATATTATTGATAGATTGAATTGCTATGTGGCTCATTGGAAAATATAATATAATATACCGTAATATAATATTTATTATAATATTATTCATATTAAAAAAATCTGGTCACTATATTTGTACCATTGTTTTATTATTTTTGTCAGTACCAGTAATAAAGATGAATATTGTTTGAGTCTGGTAGCTGTATAGTTTGATTCTTTTGGTGTGTTGTGCAGAGCATGGAAAAGTATTGTTTTGGTTCAGTTCATTTTAGTTTAGTGTCGGAATATTCCCTTGACTTTATTCTTGTGCCACACACACATGCAGAGCAAGTACATGATGAGTGAGAGACCCAGAAGAATGCGCCTGATAGTTCGTTTGTTTGTGGGTGGACACTGTTGGTGTCATCAACAGCCTCAATTATCATCTACTGCTCCTTTAGATAAATGTTTGAATATGCTAATAATAATGACACAAGGTGTAACGGCCACCAAGCTTCACTTGAACAGTCTGTTGCTACTGGCAACACGTGCTGGAAGTGCTCCAGATTTAATGGGACAGATACAGATACAGATACTGTACAAGAGCATGGTTATGCTTGAGGGCTTCAGCGTGAATCAGTTCCATTTGGGAATTCAGTTGAATAATTAATTACTTTCTGTTTGGTGTGAAACGAGTTCAAAGCACAATGTTTAATGAACATGCAAAACTTTTTTTATTTAAATGATTTGAGCTAATACAGTACGATCTTTACTGCAAATGTGAAAGGAGCAACAATATAATAAATAATATGATTCAAAGAAATGATAGAGCAGGAGAACATGGAGACTCATTTCCTTGCCCAGTGCTGCGTACAATAACAATAACAATAATAATAATTATTATTATCAGTAATAATAATGATGGTGATGATGACGATAATAATAAGAATCAGAAATGTATTTTGTCTGGCATCCAGGACTCCATCTAGAGCTAGACCACTAAATTGGTCACACTCTGTTTATAAAGTTGACTGTAATTTTCTGTACATTTATGCACATCCATGTCTGCCCCTCACTCATATATATACATAGACCAGCTCATTGCTTTTTTATTATTATTTTTTTATCTAACAGTTACTGTTAACAGTAACAGATCTTTAGGAATACCTCCCCCTGCAGACCAGGTTTGGTGCTGCACCCTCTCAGCTCTTTCTGAAGTTCTCTTGGGCTTTGGAGTGTGATGACCATTCTGTAAAAGCACAGATCCCTTATAAAGCTCTTCAGTTTATCAGTCGGGCAGCACACTCTGTGTTCTGCCTTTCCTCCCAGGTGACCACACCAGGACATGTGTCAGTGGCGCATGCTAGTCCTGGGAGCTGGAGGCGAGATGGTGCAGGGTTAGTCGGCCTTGTATCAGAAGTCAATGATTCACTGGGGTGAAAAGGACATGCTGTAACTCTGAATACTTCCTTTAGGCTACACTTGCCCTCTCCAGCTCACTCTGTCTTTTAAAGAGGTAGCCAAGGATTTTTTAAAAGAAGAGCTTAGCGATTGAGTTTTAATTGTTGTACATCACTCATTTAAAGTTAAGATTACACTTCATTGTCCCCAAAATGTGTCCTCTGCATTTGACCCATCTCTCAGTGCCACTGGTGCAACCTGTCAGGAGCAGTGGGCAGCCGGCATACAGCCCACAGGAATCTATCTCCAGATCTTGAGTCAGGATCTTCATCCAGGATATTGTACCTTGTTGTGGAGGATTACACTATTATGCATGTTTTGGGTTGATGGATTTGAGTCCCTGGAAGAAACCCACCCAAGGAGAAACCTGCTGTGATACCACTGTGCCGTGGAGAAGCAGATGGGAGCAATGACATATACTGTGGGCTTTGAGAAATTGAAAACAAAATAAAACTATTAATACAAGTACAAGCACTCCTTTAAAAACGTCACCTCCCTGGCAGTGAAACGTACAGTATATTAGAGATCTGCCATACGCCATTGTATAATCCTCCAAATCAAAATAAAGGTTGAAATAGTTCATAAAAAAAATCACATAAAAGTGGTCATAAATAAGCTATCAATTGGAACCACATTTAGGTATTCAAGGGTGCTTTTAAAAATAGGCTAAGTAACAAAAATAGGATGCTAACTGCTAATTTCAGTAATCAGATGGCATGAATCAAAACCACAAACAGCTACTATTATCAAAATGGTGTTTTGATAATAGTAGCAGAATAAGCACTATTGAGAAAAGGGAGCAAGTCAACTACTCGCTGTTCTTAGAAATGGGCATCTTAACCTCCCCTCTGTGTGAATGGTCTTCCTGGTCATTAAATGTGATACCTACAGAAAAGTCAGGGAATATAAAAGCAGCATTGTTTTATTATTTTCCCATTTCCAATCAAGAGCTGTGTAAGTGTGATCAGCGAAAGAGTCGTATTTTGACTAAAAAACTGAAAATGGGCCATGTTCCAATTTTGCTTTTTGTTTTCAGTCTTTTTATTTGAAATTGGAAGCTGAATGGCTGTGATGTACATGGACCCAGTTCAAGGCATTATCCTTGAACTTCATGCCCAGACCTGAATTTGAATGTATTTTATCTGTTGAGTCACAAAGTCAAAATGTTTTCCATAACAAAACTTTGTGCTCAGACCAACACCATCAAATATATGACCTCTTTAGCCTTAGGGAAACCCAAATAAAATCTACGGTCACTGACCACAATAGGGAGCGTTGTCTTCTGCCAGCCTACCTGCTTCAAAGGTCAATGTATTGTGTGTGTGGAGATGAACTTCCTGGTTCTAACAAGGATTTTCGAGTTACTGTTTGAATTTGTGTCATCTGAAATCAGTCTGGCCATTCTCCTCTGACATGGGGTCAATATTTTCACCACACAACTGTCATTCACTGGATATTTGATCTATGCATGGATCATTCTCTGTTAAATATAGCAAATCCTTGCCATAACCAACTTCCCAAAATCATGTAAATTGCCTTTGTTTCTCATTCTGAGGCTTGGTTGACCTTCAGAGGGCCATGCCTACTTTCAGTTGCTTTCATGTGATTGGCAAATTAGCGTAACCCACAGGTCAACCTAATAAAGTTGCCAGTATGTTTTTCTATGAAACTGTGCAGATGTGACTGATAGTGTTTTTTATCTGTGGCTGCTCGCTGTGCAGTGTAGTCAACTAAAACATTTAATTAATCTTATGGAAAGTTGGGCCTCAAAACCACACTTTTGTACCAATGGCGTAATGGAGATGAGGGATGCTGTTTATCACAGATGACATCATGGTTCCAGCTCTAAGTTTGGAGCTGGGTTAGTGAGCCTTTGATCCTGTCCCATTCACAGCCGAAAAAACACTTTCTTGATACGTGTATAATGCACTCACGCACTTTTCAGATCCGAGCTCTTCAGAGTTAACAAGGGCATTGTGTCAGATTGGGAAAATATTCGGGGATTGAAGCTAAAATTGTGAACATTGTTTCTGTCTCTTTGCACAGGATTGTCTTAAGGATACAAGACTTCAATAAAAAGAACTAACCAAAACACATGGTCAATACATGATTATTATTTTAGCTTTATTATAGATTTATTATTTTTATGTCTCTGAAAACCCTTGGCATATACATTATAACAAAGAATGTAAAAATAGAAAGCAATAAAAAAGCATCAATGTTTCACAAGGCAGAGTAACTGATTGAAATGTCTAGATCAGGGGTGCCTAAAGTGGGGGGACCCTTTGATTTGACCAGTACGTCCCAGAATTTATGGATAATAAGCCCAATTGTTGAATGACTGATTTAAATGATCAGATTTGACTGGATTGGTCAAATATATATATAAAAAAGATAACTGGATAAGGGTAAAAACAATTGTATTCAGTTTTAATTATGTTTAGACAACAGTCTTGGTCCACATGAATGAAATGAATAAACAAAATGGCTTCAGTTATAAAAGCACTGACATTTCATCTCATTAAATCACAAATATTTTAGCATTTGGCGCACAGACCGGTGATGAATTTTTTTTGGGCCCTGAGACAAATGCAAATAAGAAATGTAAGTTTACTAAAGCTTATTTTAGTAAATATTTGTACCACATATAGTGATTTAGTGAAATATGTATTCTAGTGATTCAATTGAACCATGCCCGGATCGTTTTTGTGGTGTTTGAATACACCATTATTGCAACACCTTTTTGAGCATGGCTGCCATTTTGTTTCTGAGTATACTGTAGGAATGCCTAGGAAACCACGGGATTGTCCTAAAAACTCATATATTTGATCGTTTTAGACAAATGCTAAACTATCCCTATAGCACAGTGTTAATTATCCACAGTGTCTCGGGAGCTACTGTGCTGGTTGCAGGCTGAGATTCCCGGATGTTTGAGATGAGCCTCTTGATGGCAGCTCAAACAGATGGCACAGGGATTGTGTTACATTACTGAAAGGTCCCTGCTTCACTCAACGTATCCGTCTTCCTGACACTCCACGTCCCAGCTGAGGACTTATCAAAGTTTCACCATCATTTTTAAACAAGTTTCATGTCACCTCCATCGCAGAGAGCACTCATTTTTAACATGCTCAAGGCCGGCTGAATGAGCACGGGGTGATTATGACACTTTCACCCCTCGGGGAGACAGCCGGCTGCTGCATTAACTCGGGAAAACACATACATGCCACTTATTGTCTCGCGCCCACACGGCCAGTAAAGCACACATCCAACATGTCCAAGGGTAAACGTCACTCGAAATCTGAACCAGTCAGCTTTGTGTTTTGGGGGAAAAAAGAATAAGCCGTCTCAAGTAAAGATTTGATGTACAATAGAACGCTTTATAATGAACCATTTATAAGGCATTAATAAAGAATTAATTATGTGTTTATAAGCCTTTTATGAGCCATTTAATAACAGTTATACATGGCTTGAAAATACACTAATACACTATTGTACATTAGTGGCCTATTAACCCTTACAAACCCATTATAACCTGATTAACATACAAGTTTTGTTTTGTTAATGACTTATCAGCACATAAAATGTATCTATAACTGTTAATACATGTCTTATAAACATATATTAAACATATATGCTCATTAATGCCTTATAAATATGTTATAAAGTGTTACCGATTGTTGTTATGACCATGTGCAGACAGTGTTGTATCTATAAATACTACAATTTCAATCAAATGTCTAAACACTTGAAAGAAGATTGGAATATTATCTGTTAAACTTCCACAAGAATCACATGCCGTTCAGAACATACAGGTACATATATTTTGTTTTATGCAGAGGATATTATATATATATATATATATATATATATATATATATATATATATATATATATAAATATGACACTTTG
>JAVQKC010056770.1:0-11250 GCA_036025475.1 Philypnodon macrostomus
CAGCAGCTCTTAAGCATTTTATTCACCACAGCCAACATTTCCCCTTCCAGCAAACAGGTTCTCCTGACAAAACCCAGGATCCCCTTAAATAGGTAGGACTAAACCACTAGAACACTAAAATTGCTGTTCCAAGTATGAAATTAATGTAACCTTCTAGACTGTATTGTTATCTCATATACTTTTAGCAGATATTCTCCTCCCCTTGTGTTTTGTGGACTGTGCGTTTACATGCAGGAGACATAATCTTTACCTGTGCTGCTTAAATGAGTGCAGCTGAGCTTCTGAACTGGCCCAGGCCCCCCGTGAATGACAGGGCAACTATTTAGCCCTCACAATGGAGCTGATAGAGGAGGCGATGAACAGACACTTTGTGCACCACGAAAAGGACGATCTACCCTGAACACGTCCAGATCCGGAGCAGCCTAAAGCTTGGACATTTCCGCTCTTTTGACTTTCGGAAACGACGTGTCCTCACTAACGATGGCTGCCTTGTGTGAAAGTCTTCCATCTCACAGCAGAGAAGAGACAAAACACACATAGACTTTATTGTGATTTGATTGTTATTATTACATGGTCATCATCTTTCCAAATCACTGAGACTAAACCATACAGGTGAAGCTCACGTCTCTTGAGGAGGGGTCTTAAAGCTAACATATGCCTCTTAAAGACAGGATATCCACAGCCAGGAACCTCTACCATGTCCACCCGCCCCATATCTTTCCTGCGTGGCCCGCTGACTCTTATCCTGTCCTCCCGGGACCCTACAGGGAGGTGCTCAGAGAGAGCGGCCGTCAGGAAGCTGAGGGTCCTCCAAGACACTGTGGAGGTCAATCTCTCATCCTACCTAGTCCGGTCTATAGGCTGTGCTGCTCAGTCTCCATTGTTAAGACCTAAGCAGAAATGTGTGCACACTTCCTCTGTCTATTTTCTGCCTGGCCTGGTTTATTAGGATCTGATTTATGTGCACTCTAAGTTGAGCAGACCTGGCTGCAAAACACAGGGGTGGCTATTAGTCACCCATTGATATGACAATGACTTTGAACACCCATTGAAACCACTTACTTTCGCCTTAAATATCTGATGGTTGTGGCAAGCAAGCAGAAACAAGAAGTGGCTGGGGTGTGTCTCAAGTGCATTGTTTGATAGAATGTTTAGGCCAGATTAGACAAAACCACAAGCATTTTATATTATATATGTCCATCCAAAATAGCTTCACCAAATTTGGAAGATGTAGAAAAGAATCAAAATGCTGTGTGTGATGGAAATAACTCAGGTGCTGTATGTGAGAACATTGAAATGCCTAAATGTCTGCTGCATAGAAATCCACTCACAGTGCAGTACACTGTAAACCCAATGTAAAAAATGGCCATAGAATAGGTTTTACCATAGTCTGTTTTAAATTAGTGAAATGAGTTACATTTTATAGGCCTGCTTAATGGAATTTTAATAAAGAAAATACTGCTACTCAAATGTAATAACAAACATAGCCCAAGTACGGAAAGTGAAAGTTCATTACTCTTGTAAGTAGTGATCTCAGGTGGAAATGTCTCATGTACAGAATCATAATGTATCCACTTGATTAAAAAGGTTTCTGTTTTTATGAGAAATGTAATTCTGTTTTTACAACTTAAATGATTTCTGTTTTTACAACTTTTTTCTGATGATCGGTGCCAGCGAGATTACAGCCGGAGTGGTGGGCTATTCAAGCGGGGTGCGGGTTTCTGTGCAGCAGGGCCCGGGCAAAGCCTGGTGCAGCAGAGGTTGTAACCAAAACCTGTCCTGTGACCACAGCGACCAGTCCAACGACCACACTGTAAGAGCTCAGATTATGGTTCATATATTATGGTTTGGTGCGCTCTGACCGGTACCCCTAATGGTTCGTAAGTGGTCAGTGCCCACCACTCCGGCTGCCATCTCGTCGGCACCGATCACCAGAAAAAAGTTGAAAAAACAGAAATGAATTTTCTCATAAAAACGGAAACCTTTTTTAAATCAAGTGGGTGCATTACGCTTCTGTACATGTCTCATGTCTACAGTTAAAAATACTAGGCACATTAAAACAGGAACACATATCTAACAACCTAAAATTTAAATGTGAAATTTCCAAATATTTGTTGAACCTTCTTGATCTTTTAAATATGATTCAGTAAATGTATCATACCTTCAGTCATAGGACCATTCCACCAACAGCAGTTTAGTTGTAAGCTTATCTTGTCTGGTTGAATGTTTTAGTGAAACCTTGAGCCCCCCCTCCCTACAGTGCTTTAAGGTGTAGCATTACTGTTCTTTGCACAGGTGTAGAAAGAGAGAAAAAAAACAAGAACAATTTGTAAAACAATGTCGGTAAATGCTCCCATTGCCTAACTTCACTTGTCATTTCTTTGACAGCAAGCATTCAGACCTCTGCTCCCTGTGGCATAACTGCTTCCCCTGAAGAGCCACTTAATTTTTACACTCTGTCATTATGCAGGAATGAAAACATTAGTGTAATCACTTCTGGGCAATCATCTCACACAAACAGACAGCCTGTCTAAAAGGATCTCATAACACAACTTTAGTTTTATGCCATGACATTGAATAAAATGTCTTCAGAAAACCCCCAAAATCTCACTAAAATAATCTGCCCAGATAGACTTTCAGAGTGGACTATGACTTGACAGGTGGAGGATATTGTGACATCTTGTAAAAAATAGCCGCTGTGGGAATCTTAAAATGTACAGTATGCTGCTTGACCAATAAAACACTTTGGTATAGCTATATGACACTGCAGTGTGACGACCCTTTATTAAATTACTATGGGCTCTTTGTCTGATATCAGTCACTTAGAAACATTCCACCATTCATTGTTTTGCTCAAAGATGCCTAAGATTTGAGTGCATGTCTGTGTGTGTGTGTGTGTGTGTATGTGTGTGTGTTTTGTGTCAGCACAGATTAAAGAGCTGAGACTGTGATGAAGGAGCACAAATGACTGTCGCTGCAGCTGTTGGTTTTTTTATGCCCCTTGTCAAAAAAAAGCTTAAAAAAAACACTTATTTTACTGTATGTTTGTGTTTTATCTCTGTGAACATAGTGTAACTTTAAATAAAAACTTATCAAAGCTAAGCCCATCCTCCATCACAGGTATTACTCCACAAAGGTCTGGCTAGAAATCATTGTCTAGGATTAGTCCAATCCCTCTGTCTCCTGCTGTTGCTGATTAGAGCCTGTAAAAAGCTCATTATAGTAAAGTTACTTAATCACTTGATTCAAGATGGAAGCATTTCGGTCAAAACAAGATTTTCAGGGCTACTTAGATAGGCCTATACTACAGTGGTCAACAAAATGTAATTTCAGTGTCGCTTAAAATAATTAGCAAGGGCCAGGACGGTCAAGAATTGGTCAGATGGGGTATAATTTCTGGAGTATATGGATTCATTTTGCACAATGTTAGGCCCAATTCTATCACAGTAGGCAAAGGCAGACTTTACTGATGGGATTTGCCAGGTGGTTGGTAGTTGTGAGATAAGAACTAGTGGTAGATTTTAGTACTGTCTTACATACAGCCCTTTTTAAAAGAACAGCTAACGTGATCTGTCGTGATTGTTTTTGTGAAAAAAAAAAAAACAATGTTGAGGGAAGCAGAGGTCCAGTGTGCATTTCCTGCAGACATATGCTTTGATTACAATGCTGCGAAACACAATGGGAGGCTGACGGACTCCCCTCAGAAATACTCCTGACAGGAAAAGGGACATTCACTGCAAAGGAGAAAATACATTCCAGCAAGACTCAACAAAAGGCAATAGACCAAAGGGCGATTATTTTCAAAGCACATTTTATTAGAAAAACACATATTCAAAGTCATGTGTATTGACAAAATATTTTTACATCAACAACAATTCATGGTCGTTCTGACGCACCCATTCCTTTACACTCACTCACACAAAGCCTTCACCTTGTTAATTGGGGTGTAGAGCAGCAGCCGCTTGAGAACATTTGTCAGCTGCCATCTGCCTGTCTATGTGTCTGGGACCCCCCCCTCTCTGCTTACAACACTTTTTTTTTTATCAGTCCCCAACACCTCTCGCCGACTGGCACACCCTTGCAGACAAACACACACTCAAACTCTGCTGGCTGCAGTCTGAAGAACCAGAGAGCGGGCGGGAGATCTCACACCTCAAGTGCTTATGAATGAAAACAAGAAGGGGATGAGTAGCTACTACACATCACCATGGCTTGTTTCATGTAATAAGTTCACAGGTCAAAGCCAAAACAAACACACACGTGGTTCTTTGCAAAAATACATTCCACTTTTTCAAGTCTGTAGTTTGTGCTTGGTCCATTTTTGCTCCAAACATCCCTGCTACATAAAAGTGAGGCATTTGCGCTCACGTCCTACAACCACAAACCTTTCTGGGTAGCTTGTGGAAGTCTGCAGAGGGGAGTTAAAGGGTTGTGTCACCCTGAAACTGACCCCAGACGACTTAGGAGCAAGTTCTGCATTGTTTTGCATAAGTCTTTAGTGTCTTTCTGCTGCTTAGTATTGGTCACACCTTTGTTGCCAGCGACTGGGCCTCTGTCTTCTGAGAAGATAGGGAGCCAGCCGGACTGGCGTGTAAAGACTTTTTAAGATTGAGTAGACACAAGCACTGGGATCTGAAACGCAGGTCGAAAAAGGCGTAGAGGAAAGGGTTGAGGCAGCTGTTGACATAGGCCAAGCAGGTGGCATAGGGGTGAGCCAGGAGGAGGAACCGCAGGAAAGAGCAGGTATCAGGAGCCAGGCCAAGGTAGGACAGGGCATCAGCGCTTTTTAACACGTGGAAGGGCATCCAACAAGCAGCAAAAACTACCACTAAAGTTGTGATGATCTTCAGGAGACGCCTTTTCCGCTGGTCCTCTTTGCGCAGGGTGTTGAAGTGACGTGTAACGGTGCATCCGATGAAGCAGTAGCAGATCATCATGGCCAGGAAGGGTAGCAGAAAGCCCAAAGCAGAAGAGGACATGCTGAGCCAAGCCACCCATAGGTTCTGCTGCTCTGTAGTGGACACCACCAGGCTGAAGTCCATGGCGCAGGACGTCCTGTTGCTGGTGCGGTCATACTGGGTAGTGCGAAAGACCAGGGTCGGGGCGGCGAGCAGTCCGGAGAGGAGCCAGATGGCCTTGAGAGAGGAGCGTACATGACCCCGGGTGTGCAGTTGAGTGGTGGACAGTGAGTGGACAATGGCCAAGTACCTGTCAAAGCTCATGCAGGTGAGGCAGAAGACGCTGGCGTACATGTTGAGCAGCACCACGTAGCTGCTGATTTTACACAGGGCCACTCCGAATGGCCAGTGGTAGCCCATGGCAGTGTAGACGGCCCATAGAGGCAGAGTGACCACAAAAGTGAGGTCGGCCAATGCCAGGTTTCCAATGTAGACATCTGCGGCACGACGTTTACCCTGATTCCGCCACACGGTGAAGATGACCACACCATTTCCAGACAGGCCCAGGATGAAGATTAGCATGTACAGCACCGGGATGATGGAGTAGGATGGAGTCCACTCTGAGTAGTCACAAAGACTGTCATTGTATGTTTCATAGTCGTAGAAGTCATAAGGGCTGGATGTGGCTTCAAAATCCATTTTGAGTCTACTGCAATGGTATCAGTCAAATAGATCCAAAGTTACTGAGAGATCACCGAGGACTGTTGCTGCATAAGAAATCTGTCCAGGCTTTAAATACCCTACTGACTTGTGCCCTCCCACTTACCCCCAACAGCACCCCCCCCTGCCCCCTCCCACTGCCCCCTCCTCCTGACACTCACAGGAACATGCCTCAGCTGCACACACACCCCCTTACACTCCAGTCAACTCAATACATTGATGTTTGTTGACAGTAGGAACATATTATAAAGATAAAGCATATAATTAAACATTATACAGTGTAAACTCACAATTTATTCAGACATGTCTAAGTGCATAGACCTACAGAATATAAGATGGTATATGTGTTATTTTGTAGTTTAATTTATATATTTTTTGTAAAACTTCCAAATCAATGTGTACCTGTTCATAAAATACCTTGACATTTACACAGGTGAAATGTAAGTTTTTGGACTTGTTTAGACAGTGAGCCCTGAGTCATGCCTGGGCATGACACACTTCACTAAGTGGTCAATTATATTATCAATGTACAGTCGTTCTGTACAGTGCAGCTGTGGTAGAAGAGAGGCCCAGGGTTAAGCCCTCATACCTGCACATGTTCAAACATGTCTCTCCATGAATCAGTGTTTAGCTTTAATAAGATGTGGCTTACACAAACAAGACACTGACCAAAAGCATTTAATTGGAAATACACTGTGATGATGCACAGTGATATCTGTCAACATCAGGCAATAAAAATGAAACCTGTGACTAACACAAAGCTCTGTAGTCAATAAACTTAGCAGTGTATCACGTTAGTCATTGTTTATATTTTAGCAGTTCTAATCTGAATATCTATCTTTGATAGATGTATACTTTGTTGTAATGAATGACTGTTACATATAAATGAGTCAATATATATTAAGTTCTTTACTGGAATATACAAGGTTTCTTTTTTTACTTCAGATGTCATAGACATTCACAATATAAACCCAATGAAAAAAATACATATGAGCAGTGTATACTTGAGCTTCTATTAAGGATTAAAATAATGATTATATTATCAAGTTATTTTAGTGTAGTGTAGTTAATATAATAGATATAATATATATTATATAATAGCAGCCTAGATTTTATGGTAATATTCCTAACATGTCATAATTTCACTTCCTGTTTTATAAACTCAAACATGAGTGTGAACAAGTGTAAAGTTGAGGCTATGTGGTTCTTGTGGTTAGTTCACAGAGATGTCCAAAAATGAATGGCACCCTTTATTTTTAGGTTAAGCTGTAAACTGGTCATTTCTAGTGCATCTGTTGGCCCAGGTGGGAGAGCTCACTCGCTCCTGTCCCGTCTCTCAACAGAGCAGCAGCAGAGGCGCCTGGGCACAAGGCCTTAGACACAACTACTGTATCACTCAACAATCTCCCCGTGCACCACCGGCCCCTTCCTCCGACCCGTCTTAACTCCGCTCATCTCCGCTTCCTTCTCATTATCCCGATAATTCACTCCCTCTGTCCCTCCTTTTGAGCACCTCCCTAACGTCATTTACCCTCAGCAGCAGCTTGTTTTTACCAATTACGGAGATCTAATCAAGAGCTATGTGGCAATGAAACTGATGATAGTGTCACGGCACATCCTCCACAGTTATGTACATGTATTAGAAGAAATAGAACCAGATCATAAGGCAACAACAACCCTTCAACTTCAGCGTATTTGTGTCCCCACTGGGGCAATTAGTTTTGCAGCACAAGAACACAAAACACACATTAAGTAACCACACGTACAACATTGTAAACAACTCAAAAACTGTGCAAACATTATGATCAAGTCCATTTAGATATTCATATGTCCCCTACAGATCTAACTCCTTCCTTGGCTGCAGGAAAAAATGAGAATTTAAATCCATTACTCTTCACAGAGGGAAACCTGAGCCACTTTCAAAGTCACTTAAATCACTTTTGTTATTACTGTGATGCTTTTAAAGGATTGGTCTTGAACATACTGACAAGCCTAAATGCATGGAGTTACCGTTTGCCATTTAACTGAATTATATCTTCAATTTATTTTGATGATTTCTAGACATGAGCCAGACTTACATTAGATTTAAGATATATTTGCCTAATTTACAGGTTTTCTTTAGTTACAGTTTGATCATGTGCTTCTAACCATAACATGACTTTCCCCCTATTTTCTTTTTGATATAACAGCATTTTCCATTCACTATCATGTTTTGCCACTCACCGCACCCGCCCCACTACTAGGACAATGGACTGCACAGGAAAAAAGCACAGTTAAGTGAATCAATGCGAGCTTCCTATCTGCACGCTGGCACGGCGCTGTTTTTAGCTTTGTCCGCTGACAGGGAAGTGAATATACAGCTAAATAAAACATCAGGCCTGATGAATGGAGACATCTGTTCACTCACTTTTAAAAAAAAAAACCCTCTTTAATACATTCATCCACATGTTTTAGACAGTTAGAAGACACAGTGTTAAAAATATGTAACTGCATTTTCATCCGTTTACAAAATGCAAAGTTAGCATTCAGAAGAAACGTCTAGAAAAACTTTTTCTCGAAAAGTCCACTTGTTTTTAAAGGACAGGTAGGCTCTTCCCACTATTTCATTAGTAGTTGTCGGCTGCTCACATCTGTCCATCTCTTCATACTAATCCCAGGCTGACTGACTGATGTTTGTAAAGCTAAACCATGTCAAGACAAGACTCCAAGCTTATGTCACAGTAGTAGACTAAAAATAAGCCTGGTTCTAGATGTAGAAACAACACAAATCATTTTAAAGCATTTCTTACCTTACTGTGCTGTGCTGTATTGTACAATACTGTATACTATAGGGTGACCTGATATCTAGACTCAAAACCTTCAACACATATTTTTTTTTTTTCAAATTATGGCACAGCAATAAAAAATAACCTTCCAAAAACCTTCAATTTCAAAGTACATAGGTCTGAAAATAATGACATTACTGAAAACAAGGTAAATAAAGGTCATGAACTTTGAACTAAAGGTGTGTTATGTGTTGCTATTGGTAAAAATTGGGGCAACTGAGCTTGTAAAATACATGGGCAAACTAGTGTCCCATCAGATATGTGTTGGGACATGTGACAAGGAGACTAAAACTGATGTATGATGGGAGATATAGACAAAACTTCAAAATGACAGTAACTATAACACATTTCTTCACATTTCTTACCATTTTAGGCCTTGACTGAGTGACAGGTTCCAACTGCGGTGAACTCTTTAGCCCCGTTAGCTCCTGCATGCTGTCACGTTGACTGTTTCTGTAACATTCAGTTTGTTTTTTTCTCTCCTAAGTACCCATCTGTGTCAGATCGATTGTTGTTGTTGTCTGTGTGGCCTTGTAAACCACACACCGTGATGACATTACTACCTGTCATTTATGAGTGGCAGGCTGATACCACACACAGCAGACAATAAAACATACACACAGTGGCCACTTTATTAGGTACACTTTTTTAACTGGTAGCACAAATGGCAAATTAGACACATTGCCGCAAAACATTGCATTTTCAAGGCAAACCCAATGACGCCCCGAGCAGTAATCTGTCATATATATATATTTTACTTTAGTCCCCCTGGCCTCTATAGCAACATCAAATCAGATTGGTGGGTTGCCACTTTGACCAATAGTAGTTGAGTTTTACTTTAATCACTCTCTTGGCCTCTACAGACTACAGATGACCTACTTTGGGTCTGATAGACAATTGTATTCCATTTTTATTATTAACTTTCGGACTACACCTTTACGTAACTTTGAAGGTGACAGGGTCATTGGTGCCAGCTGCAGAGTAATTTAAAAAAATGATGACATAATGGGCATTTGTTAGTCAAGAATATTTAGAGAATGGTCCCAAAAAAGAAAATGTCCAGTGAGCACCACTTCTGCAGGACAAAATGTACAGTATTTTGTAAAGCTTGCAGAGTTACTTTTGGCCTGGCTGTTAGAAGCAGACCCTATAAACTGTTCTATATTGAACCAGACCGGAACATTTGTTCTTTTCACATAGGTAGCAGCCTACACTTAGAAACACCAGCAACGCAGTGTCCCCAAGGCTCGCAATAGGTCCTATGTTTAAAACCGCTGACCACATGAAACCAGCAGAAGGTGAACAGAAATAGATGAGTAGAAAATAAAAGTGACTAACTGCATGTAGTCTATTGTGGCGCAGTCAAAGTGTGTTATTATGGTCCTGATGTGGGCATTATCCAAGTAACTTCAAGATATTCACAGACACACTCAATTCAAAATTCTGAATGTATCTTTTTATAGGTTTGAAATTAGATTTTTTTTTGTTTATAGTTTGGAAATATCTAAATTTGAACAATATTACTCAAAATAAATCATGTTAATCTCAAACTAAGTACTTGAGTATTTTTCACTCAATACCTTTATTTTCTTTCTTTCTAATTTTCAACACTTATTAATTGATTTAGTTTGGGTCGCTACTTTTTATATATTTATATGAATGTAAAAAATGTATGACTATTCCACCCACCAAGTATTGTTGTTACCTCGGTGGCAAAAAGGGTAGTAATGCTAGTAAAAACGTATTTAAACTCAATGTACACTTTTTACCATTTACTACAGATACAGATTTTGGGGGTACTCTGCTCAAATCCCATCTTTTATTGAAACTATTTTCAGCAGACAGAGGTATCCTGCAGCAGTGACGAAGAGTCTGCGGCCATCTTTGATCTCTGACTCGATACTTGTTTATGAGATCCTGGCCCCGGCTCCAGGACAAGCTCCTGTTGTGGAGGTGTGTGACACTTGTTGGGGGTTGACAGCCGAGTGTCTGACAGTTGTTTGAAGTGTCACAGGAGACCACATACTTAGGTGCTCTGTGCTGGGACAGATGCTTCCTTGGCCATTCACTTGTGATTTGACATACCTAAGTCAGAATATAGCTTTTTCTTTAGGAGATTCATGATATAACACTGTTTCTGAATAAAAGCACACAGACCAAAGACCAAAAGCAGTCAATGAAATAATTACAATCAAATAAATACAGCTTATAGTTGCGTATTTCCGTGGAAACAAACATACATTAATAGTTTTAATTTGCATTTGAAAAGGTTTTAGGATTTTACATATACAAAATAAACTAGTCATTAATGTTCACAAGTTGCTTAATTATGTTGATGAACCTATTTGAGCAGCTTTGCTCACTGGCCACATAATTAGATATTTAAAACATGGAGCCGGTGTGGTCTTCTGCTGCTGGAGCCAATCTGCTCTTTGTTTTGTCATTTGTTGACTGTTGTCAATAATAGGCGCTCGCCCTTCAACCAGAGGGTTGGTGGTTCGAGTCCCCGTCCAAGCACACGCTGTCGTTGTGTCCCTGGGCAAGACACTTAACCCGCATTGCCTATGAATGAAAGTGGTTGTGTGATTGGTGTTCGGTGGTGTTCGGTGGTGTTCGGTAGTGTTCGGTGGTGTTCGGTGGTGGTCGGTGGTATTCGGTGGTGTTCGGTAGTGTTCGGTGGTGTTCGGTGGTGGTCGGAGGGGCCGTAGGCGCAAACTGGCAGCCACGCTTCCGTCAGTGTGCCCCAGGGCAGCTGTGGCCACATAAGTAGCTTACCATCATCAGGTGTGACTGTGGAGTGAATGAAT
>JAVQKC010056799.1:0-15598 GCA_036025475.1 Philypnodon macrostomus
CTCGAACCACCGACCCTCTGGTTGAGCGCCTACCCACTGCACCTCTGCCGCCCCGATGCTTGGTTAATCAGAGGTGTACATACATACAACAATTACATTTGCCTTAGTTTCTTTCACATCTTAAAAATTATACTATAGGTGTATTATTACTACATTTTCAACAATTACTATATATATATATAATCAATTAACTGCTTGTATTACAATAAAGTAATGGCCCCTATAATGTCTTTTACATGCTATTTAGGTATTCAGTTTTTATCATTGTGCTTGTCCCCATTACCCACTTTTTTAGTCCCAACCCATCAGTTGAAAATGTTTAGTCAATCCAAGGCCTAGTACTATTTATCATGGTAGAAAGCTCAGTTGAGTTACGATAATTGCATGTGTTTAGGATCTTCACTTTAAGGGCTAGCTAGTGTCCCTCTTGAGCTACAGCTTTCTTTTATATAGCTACACTACTGTATATTAGATCTATTTAGAAACCCAGATCAAATGGACCAGTCTAGACCGATTCAGCCCAAACACAGTGCAAAGAAATCCATTACAGCCCACATTGTGTTCACAAGTGAGAGTCGTTGTTGTTATATTTACTCTGTAGACAGTACTTCACAAAGTGCTCAAGATAACAAGCGTGTTTACTGTCTTGTCTTCATTGTACTTTTAATGCAGGCATCCAAAATACCATAGATTTAAAGAAATGTCAAATAACAACTTAACCGTTCTAAGGCCTCACAGATAGCTCTTGTGCAAACAAAAAGCCTTACTACATGTTATGGTTATTGTCAAATCTTTATTGCTTTAGGTTAAAAAAGCATTGATTGATTCATTTTCTATTAGGTGTTCTTGCTCAGCTATCGTAAGTCGCAGGGCTAACATTTAGGGACATTACTAAAGGCGCCAAGTCACCCATGTACATTTTTTTCTAACCTATGGTAAGTATGGCAAAGTGGAAACATTCATGTACACTACAGTACAAATATGATAATATAAGGCGTATTCAGTTGTTTTTGTTAAGTACATATTTCCACATGCGTTAATTCATAGTTTTGATGCCTTCAGTGTGAATCTACAATGTCAATGTCATTAGTCATGAAAAGAAAGGAAACTCATTGAATGAGAAGGTGTGTCCAAACTTTTTAGGTTAGAATGGATACAGCAAGCAATCAGATTCTTGGCAGTAAGGGCCAGACCATATACGCCGGATAAGACTTGTTTGTGATTGATTAGAAACATATTTAGCTCTTCGCAAGGCAAATGTTTGGAGCATTATTTGGAAACAAAAAAAGTCAAACTGTGTAAAAAGAGTGCAGCTATTGCTTAAGTAATCATGATTTTTTTTTATATCTCTATCTCAAATCATGCACTTATAATATATATATACATATATATATATATATATATATATATATATACATACATACATACATACATACATACATACATACATACATACATTTTTTTTTTACATATTATCATAGTCCAAATTAAAATCAAGCTTGCACTGACATTAGTCCAAAAAGCCCACAATAAATTATAAGTGCATGATTTGCTCATGCAGTTAAACTCTTTGTCCTCTCCCCTGATAAAGGACACTTGTGAATGATCCATGAAGCAGCAGGCCTATAGTGGTTGAATGTGCATGTTTCTGCCTGTCTGCTCTGTGCTGTACTGTCTATTATGGGCCATACGTGCTGTGCAGATGCCCTTTCCATCATGGTTTATCTGCTCCTATAATGTCACCTCTGTCACTGTGACTGTGAGCTCTGATTGACCGGACGAGGGGGTCATTTCACCTTAGCTCCGGACCACCTGTCTGATCCAGCAGCCCGCACCCAGGATATGTTTAAGATCCCCTGGGGGGCACTGGACTCCCCTTCAAGGATGTACGCTTCATAAACTTAATAGTGCAGCATTCATTAGCACTATTAGGCCCAAGTCTCTGGAAGGTAACAGTGTCATTGACCTCAATACAGCAATTTCTGTGGGAACCATCACTCAAGCAATGTCCTCAAGTCCCCTTTTGTCTCTCGGGTGCGACAAGTCAACTTACTTTTTTGCTGATGAGCTATATCCATCTTTTTCAACAGGATTTAATTTGCTTTTGGTCAGTGTCCCAAATCCCGGGCGTGAAATTTAGGATTACTACACATCTCATATGTGTCCCATTACTACAAGTGATGTCATTTTATACAGACGATAGGTGGTCCCATTGCTTCCATAGGATGCTCAGCGAAGCAGTAAATTGAAAAAGGTGCAGTGCCCGATTTATGGGACGTCACCTTTATTAAGCCTTGTTTGCACAGACGGAAAAGTGAATGTGTTCATTTCACGCTTAAAGTTACAAGTGTCAGCTGTGAATCTGAAGGGGAGTGGAGAGCAGGCTTGGCTTTTTCTGCAGACGGAGCACAGAGCAATACAACAATACTTTATCATTGTCACTTATACTCTTCCCTTACTGACATTCAAGGCTCCCAGAAGCACACTGTTGACACTAGATTTGGGCAAAATAACCTTAAATCAGTATAGTGATTTTTCTCCCCAGTCATTTTGTCATACCCTTGTTATAAAAGCTTCACATGTTGGAGGAGCCAACCGTGCATAGCAAGTAACTGGAGTTTTTTGACAAAGTTGATCAATATAAGGACCAATAAGTCCAAAAACATATCACATATCTGTCAGACACGCTTGAATTTCCTTCCCCCTGCAAGGTGGCTTGACAAATTTTATATTTTGCTGGAATAAACATCAGATAAGAGGAGAGATGATAATATGGCATTTCAGCAGTTCCATGTAAATTTGCAGGAGTGCAGTTTCAACTAGAAAACACTTGGAGAGTGCAGACCTCCACCAAGGCAGCTGTTTAGAAAATATCCTGGATCCAGACAGTGATTGGGATCACTCTCAAAATTGAATAAATTGTTCCTGTCATTCCTGACCTTCCATGAAAATGTCATACAAATCCCTTCAGTAGTGTTGCTTACAGACACAGGCGCATGGACAAACAAACATTACCTTCTTGGCAGAGGTAAAAATTCTGTGTGTGGTGCTTAGTCATGCAATAAAATATTCTTCTATGATAAGACCATCAAAATACATTACAATGAATGATCAGGTATTTGTTGTACACATCACATCAAGGACAAGATTGGCCAATGGCAAAATCTTTGCACGTGACATTTACCTCCAGTGACTTACCTGCACAACCACAGTTTATTTTCCCCTCTCTGTGATTAGTAAAGATCTCACTGTCAGCTACACTTAGACTAATACAAAATCCCGGTTGGACCAGTTCTAAAATGA
Source organism: Philypnodon macrostomus (assembly GCA_036025475.1). NCBI lineage: Eukaryota > Metazoa > Chordata > Actinopteri > Gobiiformes > Eleotridae > Philypnodon > Philypnodon macrostomus. The sequence goes on from JAVQKC010056799.1 coordinate 3,304, forward strand.
GCTCCTGGGTCCAATATGGCGTCTCTCTGCAGTGCCATTGTTAATATTCTGCCTTTATGCTTCGCTGTAGTTCAGTAAGTCATAGGATACAGCAGACACCATTATGTGCAGGCCTGAAAATAGCCAGCTGCTACAATACTGTTGAAATCACCATGGGACAGTCAGAGCAAATGACCAGTTACCCCCGCTGTGACCCTTCACGCTCGAAAAACCACACTTTTAAAGCATGAATACAAAGAATGGAGCCAGTTTAGGAATATGTATCTGGGATGAGGAGAAGCAAAGACAAAACTAGGTCGTGTTAGAAACATCTTCAGGGACCACTGTGAGGATCTAAAAAGTCATTTGTGGAGAATTGAATTTCTAATGACACTAAATAGAAACGGAGCTGAGAACGTATTGGAAAGCCGGTCCCACTTTCAGCAGCCCCAAAGAGACACCAGTCAATGGGAAAGGGCACAAGAGGCTTATGGCTTATGGAAATGAATGGTACCAGGTGGAGATAATGTTTCACTGTCTGTTCTTTAACTTAAACATTACTTTATAAGGACCTTTTCTACAGAGAGGCACAATATGCGGTCTTGAATTACTTATGCTATGTGTATACAAGCCATTTATGCTGTGAAAATAATGAACGTACTAGTGCCACTGGAGGAAGTTAGATGCTCTGCTATCCATAAAGAAGGGACTAAAAACGAACCCATAATGGATAGCTGTAACTGTGTGTTGTATTAAATGATATGGCTTAATGATGCTGATATCTTCTGCACTAATGTATTTATTTATGTACTAATCTGGGTGCAAAGTACCTGTGCAGTGGAGGGGAATTTGTCTTGTCTGTTGCTCCTAGTAAAGTAACTAAAACCTAATTTTAGATTGACAATAAAAGGACTTGGTTTACTGAATTGCTAATTGTATGACCATCCATTCTTATCTAATCAAGGGTTGCCTTGTCAAGTGCTCATGCCTTTCTGCATGAGTTGTGGGTTCAATCCTGTGTATATCCCCATGTGCCCTCCGAGTCACAACCTCAGGCCCATAGTTGCTGGGAAGGGTCCAGATTATTTTTATTTCACAAACATGTTTGTATTAGGTGTGACTGCTAAACTACAACTCTACAACTACAAGTGTGATTAGTGATCATGTGGACACATTTGACCATGAGTAATTTCTAAGCTTGTAACATGGTGGGAAAAGCTCAAATAAGTGTCTTGAAGATGCATGTGAATGCCTGAATTTGACCATGGAAAACTTTTGCACTCAATGTTGTTTGTTTATTGGGTGAGTGCCTCAATGTTTACTTAATTTGTCAGTGGCAGCAGACATCTTGTTTATTTAAGCTTCTTAAATTATTGGACTGTCAGATGGATAAAGCTTGTGCTATAAGTGGCCATAAATGCATTGATTATTAACTTTAGTTTTATATCCATTAACTTGTCTAGACTTTGTGTCTTTGTTTGTCTATTAGCTTTTGTCCCCGGATGCTCTCTCCTCTTCTTCATTAAATGCTCATTCCAGTTGTTGCGTGTCTGGCATCTACAGCACTTCCTTTCCTTGGCACTCCATTCCAAAAGTTACATAAGCATCTTGAAAGTCTCCCAACTGGAAAAAAATGCACAAAGTGGATTATATATGACTCATTCCAACATTCGTGAACACTTGAAGAATTTACTAATTTGTTTGATTATCTTTGAACTGACAGTCATGCATAGTAATCCCCGTTTATGCTAATGCACAGCCTCTGTTCTTCTCCCAAAGATGATGCTTTTTGAAACATACTTGCAGAGATGAGTAGTAATGAGGTACATTTACTCAGTTACAGTATATTTACTTCTTGAATAAAGTGTGCTTCTATGAGTTATTTAAATGTGCAGTTCTTTTTAATTACTTAATACTATAAATTAATACTTATAGTAATATTGTTGTAACAATACTCTGCCCGGCTTTCTGCAATATTTCGTTTTTTTTGGTTTGAATTGAACATTTTTATTTTTTTATTTTCTTTGTTTTCTCTTGAGTAATTATTTAGTAATATTATTTTGAATTAACAGTACTCTTATTTAACAGATTTGTGGCAATTCTCCCCACATCTGCACACTAGCTTCAGTGTGGAAAAGTCCAAGGCTAAAATATCCCATAGAAATGGTTCAGTGTGGTCTCCTGCTCAGAGTGCATGCTGGGATATGGACGCTGCCCGGATGTGATGCCAATAACATACGGGACGTACTCCAGATGCCAGCTGCCTTCTGGAGAGGGCTGCTTTTAGATTAATGGGGAGCGCACACACACCCTGGTGTTCCTGTCATTCTGCAGGTGGTGTGGATGGGAAGCTTTTGTGCTACTCTAAGGATTTCTGTTCTTGTATTTTACAAAAGAAGGTGGAAAATGGAGTAGTGGGTCTATGTTGGGAAGTAGACCAAAAAGACTGGCCAGGGCCAATTTGCCTGACAAATAGGCTGACAAATAAATTAGAGGTCTTGGTATCAAATGCGTTTTTGATATAATATGTGTATTCAGTGTTTAATTAATTTTCGTAATCTTCTCTGCGGTTGGCTGGAGCCTATCACCACAACTGTAGGCCTTAATACAATAGACGGTTAGTTGCAGCAAGGTTGACAACCATTCACTCACATTCATTCAGTTCAGAGCAATCTATAGAGCAATCCTCGGCAACCTATACACGTGTGCCACTGTGGGTACTCATATACCCTAACACACGCTATGGTCAATGAAAAATAGTTCGTCATCAAGCATGAATGCAGCTAAGCAGTTAATGAGCCAAAAGTATTAAGTTTATTTGACACCTAATATCTTAAATGTAAGCGCAGATTCATTTTCAATGTTGCACTCTATGCCAAAAAGGTTGCTGAACAAAACGTATGTCTTTGGGAGGGAGCTGGAAAGTAACATGTGGAGTGCATAGAGCAGACTCCCACTCTGAGATATTGTTGAAATCGAACACACAACCTCTTTGTTATAAGGCAGTGATATTGACTATGCCACTGTTCACCAGAATTCATACCGTTCATATTGTCTGTAGATACTTGCATAGATTGAATTGCATTTTTATTATAGGCATGATTTTTAGGCTATATTTGAATCTTTATAAAATATGAAACAGCATTTTAACTTTAATGCATTTCCAGACCTTTTATTAACTTAAACCTTCCTCTCACTTGACATGCCTAGAAGCCCATAAGCAGTATATTGTGCAGTCAGTTCGTATTGGAGTGAGTGTTTTAAGCATATTAATATTCTGAAGCACTGCCTTACAAAATGAATTGCCATTAGCGGCCAAATGTACAATTTAATGTTGATTAATGTGGCTGTCATATTGAAATATCCTTAAAATAAATACCCCACTCACTGCTCTGATATGGCTATCTACACAAATGAAAAATTACACATTATAGCTCCGGCTTTGCCCGAGTTGTATTAAAAAGCTGGAAATGGGTTTATATTAAATTGTATTATATTAATATGCATTACAGTAATAGCTTTTTTTATATATTGAGTGGATTTGACAAAAGCGGTTAATTGCTTGTGTCGTTAGTCTTGATTTAATTCGTTTTTGTAAATCACTATTAATGTTTTATCTGTAACCGTGGCTTTACATAATTGTTATTGTGTTTACAGCAAGTGAGACTCAGCGTATTTGTGCTGACCACCCTGCTTCACTGTAATGATGTTTTCTGTTGTAAGCAGAGGTCAGGATATTAATTATTAAAACAAAATGGGAAAGAGGATGTAAATGAGCTGCGGATTATTAGTGGCGCAGTTAAAAGATGAAGTACTCCAAATTCTGTACTCAAGTAAAAAGTATTGTTAATTCAAAGTATTATAACTATAACTAAAACACATTTTTACTTTAGTAGGTTGTAAGTAGAGGCTATAAATATACGGCAATACTTATATTTTATTTTATTTTTTTTATTTTATTTTATTTATTTAATTTAATTTTATTATTATTATTTTTTACAACTATTACCCAAACCAGAAACGGTTGGCTTTGTTGTGTTGGTTGTGAGACAACCTTGCTACCAATGTTACCCACAAGTTAAAAGGTACTACATATATATATTACTACTACTATAGGTACTACATAAAAATACACAAAATATATTTCCTTCAAAATTGTAAAAAAAAGAAAAAAAGCCACAGTTTGTGCCAGTGTTCTCTTTGTGTGCATCCCAAATCTGTTTAAAATGGGTTGTGTCAGAATGGGCAACAACCAAACCAAATAATTCTGCAACTGACTGAGGCAGATGAGGCAGTGGTCTGATGATAGAAAAGAAACATGGAAAGATGATGACATTCCACCTTTTGAAAACTATACACACTTCAACCAAAATACCTTAGACTGAGACGTCTTACTTTAAAAACAGTAATTGCTTGAGAATAACTTCTGACATGCTCCTTTTTGGATGAATTCCCCATTTGCAGCATTTTCTCAGCTTTGAGATGCCAGTCAACTCCATTGCCCTTGAATATGAGACACGTAAACTACCCTTGACAGTCTAGGCCGATTGTACTTTTGAAAGCAGATGTCTTGAGGAGATAACGTTTGGAAGATTTACTGTGTATTTATTTGGACTAGTGTGACTTGCATGAATGTTAACCTTAATATGTCAAATGGTATTGCAAGGAAAGTGTGTTGTTGATCTATATATTAATTCATTATTAGACATATCTAGTACTGTCTATGCCCAATGCAATGTCTGAGAATAGAAGTGCACCTGGCAGCAGCAGCAGCAGCACAGCACAGATCTCTACCTCCCGGCACCGCTGAGAAAATGATTGCTTCTGAAGATATTTATAAAGATTCACCCATCGCTTTCAAAGAATTGTTTACCACCTTCACTTTGCTTTTGTTTTTGTGCAGGTATATTTTGTACAACCCTGTCTTTTTGTGCTCTGTGTTGCTTTGGGCTCTCTTTGTCCGGCTAATGGTGACAAGGCAGCATAGAGACAGAAGGGCAACTCTATGGCTCTGCTATCGATCAGGCCAAGGTGCCAGATATTCAGTCTATGTCAAGTGCGCCTAGACATTTATTACAAGTAAAATGAGTCGTCTGGAGAATATTCACTTTTTCAAGCAAATGCAGACCCCACATTTATTCAGTGAGATTTTTATGAAAAGCACAAACGGGGCAACTTCATCACAGAGGTTTTTACGAGATCAAATGCATCAAGTGGAGAGGATGCAGAGGTAACTCCAGGACAGCATTTTGCAACTGAAGATTTCCTCAGTTTGTAGTCAGTGCTCTTGCCCCCCCCAGCAAGGAGGTTGTGGGTTCCATCCTTGGGCCGACCAATCTCTCTGGATGGAGTCTATATGTCCTCCCCGTATAACTGTGGGGTCTGTAAAACGGCTTGCACACACACACAATCCAAAGACATACATGTGAATAAATGTGAGAATGAATGAGTGTTTGTCTGTGTGTGTCAGCCCTGCGACTAGCTCGGGACTGTCTATAGTATATCTCGCCTAAAGCCTATAGTTGCTGGGATAGGCCTCATTCACCAGTGATCCCTAACAGAACTAGACATTGTGTGATTTCTAAGGGTTTTGATATTGTTAACGAGCAATTAAGAATCATATTAGTCAGATGTGTTCAGGGCCGGGGGGAATTAGATAGTTCAGGTTTGAGCCTAATTGGGTAAAGTATGTGCAAGTTAGAGGCTGTCAAATATACCTGACCCGCCAAATTCAATTCAAAATGGCCGACTTCCTGTTTGTTGGTCATAATAATATTTTATGTTGGGTACACTATGGAGAATCACTGTACCAAGTTTCATTGCTCTCTGCCAAAGTAAGTGTGTCCAGGGTCCCATAGGGGTCATAAACATGGGGGCGCTAAAGAGACATTATTTATTTGACCTCTGTAATGTGCCTATGTACATTAAGTATACAATTGCCTGGATCAACGTGCCAAAATTCACGCGATTTCGTTTATGCTCAGCAGGATTATTGGCTCAATAAAAGTGCATCAAAACATTAATTAGTGAATTATTTAATTGTCTATTTAATCGACGATGTACCAAACTCAATCCAGTTCTGCATCTTTATGGTATGTACCTGTGTGCAAATGTTGAAACTGATCCGGCAATTTGTTTTTGAGTTATCGCGTTCACAGCTAGGATCTGCGGACACGGACCGACGTGATTCCATAATATCGTTGTTTCGCCGATATAATTATTGAATAAACAAATGGGTAAAAACTATACATTTGAATAAAAAACAAAACTGTACTGTATCATTTCTGCTGTATTGTCTGTCCAAGTAAATTATTTTAACATCATCATTATAACAGTAGCCATATAAACAGATGGCAATTAAATAGACCAGATATAGGCAATCATGTTGCGCATCTTACAAGAGAATAATTGATGCTGTCAATGGTGATAAACTTACTACGTAAAATGAGTCATCTAGAGAATATGCTCTTTTTTTTTTGCAAACACAGACCACATTTGTTCAGTGAGATTTTTATTAAAAGTACAAAAGAGGAAACTCGATCACACAGGTGGCTCATATCTCTACATGATAACATCTCCTCTGCAAAACAACACCGATATATCACTTTAGTATCTGGAAGATGTTATAAAATAAGGAATTGCAGTCATATGTCACTATTAAGGCTAGAGAATAGAGGATGGTTAATGTATTTGCTCTGCACAGATTTTCTGCTAAAAGAAAATGCATCTAGACCAAAAGGCTTGTGGAGGTAACTTTGGACATCCAACTATTTGCATAAAAGGTTTGAATCTGGAATATTATTTGGGCCACCAATTGAGTATCCTGTCACCAAATGTTTGAATGCAGTAGGTTGGACTACCGGTAATATGATGTAAAAAAAAATGTGGTGATCAAATGCTTTGTCTATATACGGAATATTTAATACATGTATGTGTGGAGGTCGGTGTCCCCAGACTCTTCAAAAAGTGCATGCTAACTTCTAACATGTATTTGACATTATGTTGAAACCTTGCTGTGATAGTGATTTTTTTTGCCTCCTGATGTCTTCTTTGTCTCCTGATGTCTTCTTTGTGTCTTCCTGGAGTTTTTATTTTACGAAATAACTTCTGTGGCCGTTCGATAAGCTCCAGCACGCAGAGTAATGACTGACTCCGTGGGGGTATTTGTTTAAATTGCCTGCCTGTTTGACTAAAACACTTAGTTTATAGCAGCTGAATATGAGGCCATTCCTACTACATTTGCCCACTGCAGTTCTTATTCACATGTAACCTGACCATAGCAGTTCATCAGAAATAATACAATTCTCACTGTATATGCTTATACATATATAGTAACAATAAGGGATGCTTGTTTGTTTTAAGTGACCCTAACCCTATCCCTCATAACTACTTCTACCACTACTAACCCTCTGGTAAACATTGGACACTTGAAAGAAGACTACAATATGAACTGACAAACTTCCTCAAGAATCTCATGCCTTTCAGAGCATGTTTGTAGCGGTTAAATCTAAAGGGTAAGCAGATTTTTACATGGATGTAGTGCAGAGGATCTTGTATTACCCACCACCACCACCCTCAAACCTAGAAAGTAGGCAGAAATGATAAAATCCCTACTGTATAAACTCAACAATACAGTAGAAGCTGCTTGTTTGCTTTCCATTAAGTGCTTCTTCTAATCTCTGCAGCAGATCAGTAATAATATATTCAGGTATAGAAAAAGTAAAGCCTCTACATGCTCCTCTGCACTCGTATCCATTGGTGTGAAGCTATACCGGGGCTAGCCTTGTTTACCTTCCCCACCGATACTCATCTTTAATCAGCCTCGGTCCAACGCTGGATTATCATGCTACATACGTTGTGTCAGACATTAACATCCTCCCGCGTTGCTAGCTTAGAGGAGATGTAAGCGAGTGGAGATAAGGTCAGCAGTTAAATATTATCGTAGCCACAGGGGAGAGAGACCTGGAAAAGGCAAGTCACTGTTTAAACTGCCCCATAAATGCCACTCAAGCCTGGGATAACATGAGCACTAAGAGCCGTGGACTCTTCCTTCAGGCATCACAACATCAACAAAAAATAACAAGACCACACAAATATTGAAGGGAATCTCGCTAACAATATCTTACCGCGCCAGGTCTGTCTGTGGAAAATGATATACCTGGAGCTTTCATGGCGGCTTCAAAAGTGTGGTCCTACAAGGATGCAATTTTAGGCAATGTCGAAGTGTGTTTATGGTGTGAGAATGATAAAAGCAATGGTGTGTGACTTTCCTTGACTTGTAGCATCTAAAGCCCTTAGTGCACATTCTCAAATCCATACTGGCCTGTACCAAAATGGCCGCCTCACCTAAGCAATTTAAAGTGCAACATTCTTTTCTCTTAGCTCACAGTTTTTGGACTTTATTCTTCTAAAAAAACTCACAGAATGACACTCTATGGCACAACTAATGCTGTTAAGTTTCTGTTGACGCGTTGCACAATAGCTTTTGTAATTTTGTCAGTGAATGGTAAGCTTTTTGTGCAAATTGTTTTCATGCATTGTGTTGTAGCCTAAGTCGAGTGATTTACTGTTGAGGCGGTGTCTCTTTCGCACAATAGATAATCACAGTGGGAACCATTCAATGTCACCTCTGTCTTATTGACGACCAGATCGAAATCAGCTAGTACCAACGCTTTGCAACGGACTAAAGGATATACTATTTTAAAGAAGGTCTAAACCAGGACAAAATCGGTCTAAACCAGGCCTTAACCAGTACCAGCTGTGGTGGACACCTGAACCACCACATATATTATATACTGTGTAAAGGACCCGAGCCATGGGCGGGAGCCATTTTGAACACTTGGGAGGGCTTACTTTGAACTGAACTGAGGGGGGGACATTAGATATTGCTAATTTCATTATTTTGTTTTTGTTAAACCTGGGTTAAAAGTCTCTTTGTAATTCACTGTTGGGATTTTTCTGTCATTTTAGGTTAGTCCACATGTATTTAAGCCCTCTTTTGTTCTTTGTCTGAGGAGGTCAGTTTGGTTCTGTTTGTTAGGTCTTGTTTAATTGACCTCTGTTTGGGCCTGTGTTATAATTTTTGTATCGTTAGATTAACATTGAACCTTTGTTAAAATCTTTTGACTTTATTAAAAAAGTATTGTCATTTTACCACCTTTTGTCCTTGTCAAATGTAATCTCTCACAATATCAAACCAAAAAATACTGGTGGTAAATTACCAATACCACAGTTTGAGAACAGTACTAAATCAAATGTATTTCTAAAAAAGATCATCGACCAGCCTTAGTCTTTTGTTTTTCAAACTGCTTGGACACCCTTTCCATCTTTATGCTGCAAACCATGTTCCGTCTGCCATCCTAGCACCAGCCCCATAGTCTATTTCTGAAGCCTGCATCACGTTTAGTAGATCCCTCTAATAAGCACAGGTCAAATAACCTCCATAAATCATAAAATATTGCACTTTTGCTCAGTTTTTTCAGACTGTGGCTCTTGCTATAATGGAACAAGGGCCCAAGATAAATTGTTATTACTGTTTCTATAGCGGGAAACCACTGGTGGAAAAAAAAAAATCAATTGTATAATCACTGGAGGAGCAGAGGAGGAAAGGGCGACATTGAAGCGTTCCCGCTATTTCGGGTTATTCCTTATATATGAAGGCTTGGGGAAAAAGGGCAAAAACATAAAGAGAAATGATTCATATGGTTCTCATTCAACAGGAGCACTGAGTATTAAGTAGGCAAAAAAATGTGACTGCTTTTACTGTTCATTTGTTCTTACGAGAAGTCGTGTTTGTTAGCAAAACCAATTTCCCAAGGTCCTCAACCTGAATTATAAAAAGCAGAGGAGAAGAATGTCTTTCTTCTCTATATATTTGGGGAGGTTGTTGTTTGGGCTGCAGGTGAGAGGTGTCAAAGACTCTGTAGAGCATGTTGTAATCGTGTGCATTTTTAAAGAATCAATGCAAGCAATAGATTTAGGATGGTTGAAGTCTAACATATGCAGAGTTAGTGTGTTTTTAGCCAGAAGTGCATTTTACATTTGGGGGTTCAATTGTTTTATGTATAGTTAGCTTTTCCCAGGTCACCACAGCAAATCATCTTCATCGTTTTCTGTTGGATGCCCTTCCTGACACAACCCTCCAATTTATTTTGGCTTGGGACTGGTATGAATAATATTTGTGACTCCATATGGCTGAGTTTGCACTTACATATTGTCGTTTCTTAGAGGTCAACCCTGATCTGAGTGACAGGGGCTGTTGGTTTTATATCTTGTTATATTATATCCACTGTGCAATATTAATTTAGCATATTTTAAATTTGCATGAGACTTGGTATAAACAACAGATACAGATATTTTGACTTTTTGAGAAGAATTCCTTTATTTTTGTTTTTGCTGAACTTTTTGATGTTTTTGGGTGACTTCCGCCTGTCAGACAAGTCACCAGCGCTGGATGAAGAGGCATCAAAGCGGTTCACAACACATGTTCAGTCTGAAGCTGCTATGAAACATTCAATGGTGTCTGGCTTTAATCAGAGCAGATTATTCAGAGTTTCCCCGAGAAGAGGCTGGTGTCACTGACAGACACAACGCCAGTGTAGTTTCTCTTTGAGTTTGGAGCATTTGAGGTAACGTCATAAAAGATTTTTATGGTGTTCAAACATTAAGGCAACACTTACTTTTTATGATTTGAAAGATTAAATATTTTGGGGTTTTTATCACTTTTATAGGATGGAGGAGAAATGCTAGACAGAATGCTTCCTAAGAGTTGGAGTTAGAGTGAGACATGGTGAAAGCCAACCTGAGCCAGAAGTTTTACTCAGTTAAGTAGTATGCTCCCCACAAGGTGAGCCACCAAGGTGCCCCTAGCTTTTATCATTTCCAATAAAGGCATTTAAAAGTAGAGCATGTTATATTGCGGCTTTGTGGTCCATTGGTCCAAGTGTTTTAACCTGTATATGTGGCTAAATGTACGATGATGGAAATAGCAAAGCAAATATAAACTAATCTTAGTATACCAAATGACAGATATTGTTAAACAGTTTAGCATTTGTGCATGATGAATGCATGGTTAACTGTCCATTTTCCTGCAAGTGTCAGCCCTTCAACTTTGTCCAGGATGTATCCGCCTTAGGCCCATAGTTACTGTGATGGCCCCAACCAAGATGGATGAATTAATTGCAGCAATATTTATGTTTAGATTATCTATTAACTACAAACACAGAGAGTGATGATGAGTATGGTCAATACTTTTGATGATTGAAGGTTTTTATTCACATGCTAGATCAATCTATATACACACCACCAGAGATTGAACTTTAGAAGTTTTAAATGCATCCCAGGTGTACTTAGACCTGCGTAGACTCTGTAAATCCTCCTTTAATTGCAGTAGCTTGTTCCTGTGACTTGTATCAATCTTGTTTACGGACGTCCGACTATGGGCCTGAATACTAATGCTAACTCTGATGGCATGCGCTGCTTCACCCCAGTCGTTTGGTAAAGAAAATGTGTTAAAAGTTGGCCAGCATTTTGATTACTTGTGATCAAATCCTGATAGCATCATCCTTAACATTCACTGCAGCGCTGTGTCCACCCCCCAGGAGCGTCCAGATCAAATTCTCAATTAGGCCTGTTGTAAGGGCGCCATTGACCTTGAGATGGGGCAGTTTTTTAGGTTGAATGTTGATTTGAATGTAAATCCTTTAGGTCACTGGAGGATAAATAGTTGACTGTGCAGAACAACAAACAGGCAAAGAGCAACTGTAGGATTCATTGTACATTAGGGGTGCACAATAACCAGGGCAAACTCGGCAAATGTGCAGGTCTGTATTGCAATTATGTTATTCTATTAGTCTTACTCTGGCAGGGATTTACATCTGTTTGTCTATACAGAGCCTTAAAAGAAGCTAAATTGTGACAAAAACCAAATCCTGGTTTATTTATTTTATTTATTTTTTATTTTATTCGTTTATTTAACAGGGACAATGTACATTAATCAACATTTCTGTAAATGCACCAGATTTAGCCAAGCGGCTACTTTCCATCTGTAGTCCCTGGACAGATCTTAAATAGTCATCCTAAAAAAAGGTAACAATCAATACAATAAAAAACAATTAATAAAACTGCACAAACAGTATACATTAACAAGTATATAAACAACGTGGCTATTTGCAGGTTCAGGAGGCTGGTCTAGTGAAAACCTTAATGTTGGCAGATTTGATTATGTATCAACCATTTTCTTAAGTGATTTTTGAACGTGTTGTATGTGGACATTTCCCTGATGTTCACAGGTACAGAGTTCGTGTGCAGCTTTAAC
>JAVQKC010056814.1:0-26892 GCA_036025475.1 Philypnodon macrostomus
ATTCATTCATAGGCAAAGTGGGTTAAGTGTCTTGCCCAGGGACACAACGACAGTGTGCGCTCGGACGGGGGCTCGAACCACCAACCCTCTGGTCGAGGGGCGAGCGCCTACCCCACTGCGCCACTGTTGCCCTGTAGGTTCTCCTTGGGGATACCGACTCCCTCTCATGGTCCAAAGACATGCATCATGTGTAGAGAGACATTGCGATTCTTAGTGAATGAATATGTCCACATTGTAACCTTTATATGGCCCATAGTTGCTGGGTCCAGACCGCTGTGACTTCGAACGGATATAATGAATACAAAATTACTCAAGTTGATTCTCAAATTGTCAAACTGATCAAATTGCAGCCATTTTGCTCCTTCTAGTCCTCTTCTTCGTTGTTCATCATTAATAACACTCATTCTCACTTGTTCCCTCTTCTGTCCTTTGTATAAACAGCGCACACTTCTTGTAGATGGAGATGGTTTCCTGAAAAGCCTTGTCATCTAGGAGCATGAGTGAGGATTGAAGAGCCATTCGTGAGAAAAGCACTTGGCCTCTCGCAAACATGTTCTGTGTTTTTTAATCAGAGAGGAAACAGGAACTGATGTCACTGGGTCACAAACAGGATGCTGTGATTATAACACAATGAAAAATGCCTGGCCATGCGACGGAGACCCAGAGGCCAAAGAGCAGAGTTGTATGAACGTGAATTGCAATATGCTAACTTAACTTTTTGGATCCTTGTCAAGAACATACCTAAACACCACTTTGCTACTTTCCACTGTCTGCATTGGCTGTAGTAGTGAAGTGGGTGGGACCTAGGGCTGTAAATCTAATTGTGAGTTTTATGACAAATATTGCGATTAATTGTGCAGCACTAGTGGGACCAGCAGGGGGAAACAGGGCCTTCAAGGAACATGCACATAATAACACAAATAATGCACAAAATGATAAAACATGAAATGCAGATATAGAGGTGTTTATTCATTCAGAAAGCTTTATAAGGCGTCATATCACCCTGTTAATATTCTGCTAATGCAATAGATTTTTCTGAAGGCAGGGTTCTTTGGTCTGCGCACATATACAAGCCGTGACATGAGAAGGATGACTAGGTCAACAGGATGCATGCGAAGGAAAAGCCATCCAGTTTGTCTGCCGAGTGTTGATTGGTGCTGATCGTGGGTGCTGATAGTCACAGGATTTCTGTTAATTGGAGACAGAAGAGGCCTGCGTTTGAGAAAGCAGATGATGCAAAGCGACAAGACTGAATTTGAAAAGTAAATAGGGATAAAGTCTTCCTTGCTTGCACATTGTGAAATACTCCCAGGGATTGATAGATAGACAGCATTAGTACTACTATGCACTTCACTGTAATGGAAACTGACAGCTAAATGTTTTCAAATGGTGGATCACATCCCATAAGCAGTAACAGAGGGGTGAAACTCTGGCCAATATGGTCATGTTTTTCTCTCTATTGCTGTTTTGTGCATTATAAATACAGTTAGTGTTTTCACATCTTAACATAAATATAGTTATAAATGTAGTAGTATTAAACATGTATTACACCTATGGCCCAAACCAACTGTCTTCTGCCTGATTTCTCCCTTTGTTTACATGGGAGGGGTGTGTGTGTGGCCAAGTACAGGTCAAAGAGAAAAACGTGACAGGATTTCTCAATGTGAAACAGAAAGTAATCAGGAAAATCTTTGTTCCCTAGCGTCTCCGAAACAGGTCAGAACTCTTAGATTGAGCAGGTTGTCTAGCCATTAGGAGGTTGGCAGTTCAAGTCCATTCAGTCATTGTGGCATTTGGCAATACACTTAACCAAGCCAACCTCCAGTGTCTTCAACACTGGCTTATAAATGTATTAGTGTGACTGTGGTAATAGTCAAAGGCCTTATGATGTCATCTTTATGGAAGATGTTTTGGCCTTAGTCTTCCTGGTCTTTTTTTCTTCTTCTTGATTTGTAATAAAAATTACTCGTGCCCTTTTGCTCCAAAACCGTTAGACTTTCCCATGTGGACTTACCCGACAGACGTTAAGCTTGACCTTACTGCTTTGACTAGTCAACTTTGAAATAGAAAAATAAAGATCTATTTTATTTATGACAATCCACTGGCTCCCATCTGGTTCCCCTCCCCAGTGCCAGGACTTCATGAGCTTTGTCTGCAGGAGTGGGTGGTACAAACCCTTGGCTTTGAAATATTGCCCTTAACCCTGAAGGGGAGGCAGGCAGTTGGGGTGTAAGTACTCATGGTGTTTTTAATGGGAGGGGATGTGTGTAGAGTGTGCATGCAGGGTGAGAGGCCTGGCATATGCTGCTGTTTTTATGGCACCGCTCACACCATGCTTCCCCCACGGCATCTGTTTGGTGTGTGCGTGTGTATGAGTGCGTGTGCGTGCGTGTGTGTGCAGGACACGTGTGTGCTAGCATTATGAGGGGTGGGGGGCATTCCCCTTTGCCCTGCTCCTCGCTTTGTTTCGCCATTTCCAGCTCGAGGGGGTGGTATCCGTGGAAACAGATTTGAATTTCAAGCCAATTTAAGTCCTGGGATAAAAAAAGACTGGGTGGGTGTGAGCCATGTGGTTTTCCAGGAATTACATGAAGAGATGCTGTAGTCAGTGGATGTTAAAGATGATGTGAAATGTAAAATCATCTGGATTTGAATAATAAGATAATCTCACAAACTCTTTCTCCTCATGCTGCAGCACTCATTGCACCTTGACATGGACACACATTATGTAACGTTTGTGTACTGTAGTTAGCTTCAGTAAAGAACTAAATCACCAACAATGGTCAAAATAATTAAGAAAAAGCAAGAAATGTAATTGGATAGTGAGCTGTTATCAACCTCTTTATAAACCCACATGGATCCTTTCAAATAAATACAAGACACATTTGTCAGTGATTTCACTTTCATTTAGAAACACCTCAAAAATAATTCTCTTTTACTGACATCATCACATTAAAAACAGTTTATTCTTCAGAGGTTTGGTCCTTATAAATATGCATTATATACAAAATAATATAAAACATTTAAAGAGGAGCATGTCATATTTAAATTAAAACTCTGGAAATAATCATTAAAAAATTACATTATTGGTTCTGTAGTTTGAGATTTCTTATAGGCAGGCAGTGGTGTGACAGTCTTGGGTTGGGTTGCATAAATGCATTTTTCTACGCGCACTTTCCATCTTGGATCTTGCTGGCACTGCACTATTATTGCGCTCCTGTGGTTTCCTTTTCGAATCCCCGCTGATTAAAACCCCATTTCCACCCCCTCTAGTGCAAATGATCCAAGAACGGACAAGGGCACGATTTTTTTGCAATCAATCCCCTTTCTTTTTTTTTTAAGGCTTCCTGTGAGTTTGGGCTGCATACAATCTTCATTCACCGTTTGCATGTCAGAAGTCCAACCAGTCTTTGTTTTTTTTTGATTGACAGTTGAAGATGATACATTCATTGTATCAGCGTTTTTCTGAGGCTGGATTGTGATGCCGGGTTGAGTTGTCTCAACCCTGAGTTTTTGCATAGCAGGCAAAGCTGGCAGATGTGAATGTAAAAACGTAAAGGGGATTGGGTTCAAATCTTATAGGCACCTTAATTATTGATTGGTTGGCTGTAGAAAAAGTCATGATTATCAAAAAAAGGCCGTGTCATAATCGAGGGGTTACATCCCGCCATTTTATTCCACTGAATGTCCAAGATGGCTGACTTTTCTTTTTTATAAATAATGATTTTGCTGAGGCTCTATCAGTCCCGGGTTAAGTAGTCTCTTCTGTTAAAACCATTGTCCTAAAGGTCCTTCACTGTACATGTTTTTGCATACAAACACTCGGTCAACATAAAGAGTGGAGGTCCCTTCTCCATCTCCTGTTCTCAAGTGTTCCAGAGCAGCAGTGGACATCAAAGTCTCCCGACACTTCTTTCAGCATTTTGTAAACAAATATTACCGATTGTGAATATTCCCGAGTTCCTTTGCTTCCAGTCTTGATTATACCTAGAAGAAAAAAACAGAGGGAAAGATTAGGCATAATCTAAAACATGGATGACGTGGATGGATGGGATCATGTTCGATGTTTTGGACATTAACTTTGATTGACACAGTTTGGACAGAGGAGCGATAAGTGAATATACTGGAAGATGATGCTTAGAGCTGCTAGACAGGAGGCCTAGAGGAAGACCAAAGAGGGTCATGTAGTGAACGTTAGTTGATGTGAGAGAAGATGCAGAAGATAGGGGTTAGACGGAGGCAGATGATTCATTGTGGAAAACCTCTGACAAAGGTAACAGAAGAATCTTATACCTTTCGAAAAGATTAGTACAGTTTTATTTGGTTTGGATATGACTTCATAAAAATCCCCTAAATGCCTCTGTAGTAAAGCATAGCACCACTGAGACCTAGCGGAGCCAAACATGTGCACAAGCTCAAAGCAGTTTCATTACAAAGCCAAGATAAAGAATAGCTGTTGTAATTTATGAAGGCGACAATTGCAGTTTCCGACAAACAGCCGTCGTCCTGTGCCATAAATGTAAGTCTGGTCGTGAGGGATAATCCACATGGGACAACACACAACAGAAATATCAGAAACAACGTATTATAAAGACTTTTTGGCTTACCTCGGTTGCTATGACGCACTCCCTCCTCTCCTCCGCTATAACAAATACCGACTGGTACATGGAGTCTCTTGAGGAACATATTGTTGATATCCTACACTCTGGCTTTTCACTGCAAAACACAAATCACATTTTAGTGTTTATACAAACTAGAAGCACATGGCACAACTATGTTTCAGACGTACACATCCAGGGAAAGCCAAATTGCAATTTATGTGCGAGCTCTCAGAAGTGAAGAAATGTTTCCGAATTTTAAATAGTTAATTAAGAGTTTAAACAGCTAAGCACAAAGGATTGAGAGGAGTGAGCCAGCATATGAATCACACAGATCATATTCTGCTTATTCCCATTAGAGGTTACAGGTGACCAGAGCTACTATGGGCCTTAGGCAGGGTCAGTTAGTCGCAGGGCTTTCTCAATACATTGATAGTGAATTCATTGCCATTGTTGTTCTTACCTGTACGTTCTACTCCTTTTGTCTTCTAAACACTTGTCATAAATTATACTTTTATCTTCATGTGAATTTTCGTCCTTAAACGCCTTTGATTTCGTGTTGTACGAGTCCATGTGATAGTTTTTATGAAGAAAGTTTGATTTCTCCGATTCACAGTCCACTTCGAGGCCCAGTTTATAGTTTGTATTTTTAAGATGCGACGTCGGTATCAGATTATCTCTTTGAACGTTGGACATATTGTTCATAGTCTCTGTATCCTCCTGCTCTCTTTGGCTGTGCCTGTGTCTCAAAGCCAGCCCCACCATACACAACAACACAAGCAGAGCCACCAGAGCGATCGCCAGAGAAACCGCGGCCCACTGGAAGCCACCTTGGTTCGGAGATTTGGCCAATGCGGCGAAAAATTCACATCGCGGTCCAGTCACTCCTGATGGGCAAATACATGTAAATAAAGGGTCCCCTGGTCCGCCATTGTTGGTACAGATGCCATCGTTGAGACAAGGGTGAAGAGCACACTCGTCCACAATCCTGTGGCAGTTTCGACCGGTGAAGCCAGGAGGGCAGACACAGCTGTAGTCACTGATACGGTCCAGGCAGGTGCCGCCGTTAAGGCAGGGGTTTCCGGCGCATTCGTTAATGTTGATCTCACAGTGACGACCCACGAATCCTGCACGACAACTGCACTTACGCACACCGCCGTGAATCAGACACTGGCCGCCTTAAGAAGGGGAAGAAAAGCTTGCATTAGTTTGCAGTTCAGTTAAAAATTATTGACTGTATTACAAAAAGGAAAATAAATGTATTATTCACTACCACTGGCTCTCAACTAGTTTGAATGAGGCAGTTTTCCCATGAACATTTTATATTTAATTATTTACCTATGATAATAAATACAAAGACACATTCACCAATAAACTAGCTGATCATTGATGAGTCAGTTAACCTCCCTTTGACCCACCTTAGGGTCCTGCCCCAACAGCTGAGAATCACTCAATTACTGAAATGCTTCAAAGCTTTTTCATCAAATAAAGACTTTTTATTTGAACAGTCCAACCAGTAATGAGCTTGATTACCTCATCATTTTTCAACGTTTAGTCATAACTGCAGCTTTTGATTTATTTCGATACAATGGAAATCCCACTAAGACCCCGACCTTGGTGACCTCAGTGCTGCTTACGGCCATGTCTTTGGGATTTCATAACAGCCATTTTCACACAACTACATTGCTTGGTATTGTTCTCACCACACCGACCAACCCCAAAGCCCTCAATGTTTACACAAATCCAGAAATCGAGCTACGCTAAATCTTTGTCCTCTTCTTTCTCACCAGCGCTGTGAGTGAGCCGTGGTGATATTTACAAGGCCCTGCTCTGAGCCGCTCACTGTTTATACTGAGGACAATAGACACCGAGTTCCCACCAATTCCTGTTGTTGCACACTGCTTCCAGTTTTGGGGGGGGGGGGGACAAAGAGAAGAAGGAACAGCGCACCATTAGCACAGGGAAGCGACGTGCACTTGTCCATTTTCTTCTCACAGTTGAGGCCGGTGTAGCCGTGGGGACAGTCACACCGGTAGCTGCGGCCATTGTCCTTCTCCGTACAACTGCCGCCGTGAAAGCAGGGGGAGTCGGCGCAGGTCAGCAGGCTGTGCTCACAGTGGGTACCTTCAAAACCCTGGAGACACGTGCACATGTAGCCATTCTCCAGGTTCTGTGGAGATAAAGAAGAGTTAGTCAGGAATAGGGATGCGGAAATCTGTACAGTGCAAGGTTACTGTGATATGGGGCTGGTTTAGACTTGAGTTATTTTTATTTATTTATTCAATCTTTAAACTTTTACTGTTTAACACTATTCAAATATGGCCAATTGTATCATTATCGCAACATTATCCCACTTTATGTATTTATTCTATGACAAAATGTATTTAGTCCTTCTGCAGTCTTCCTTAGTCAAACATTTAGACTCTGATTCAACTATAGTATTTTTTACTTACTGTGCATATCCCTCCATTCCTGCATGGGTTGCTGTCACATTCTTGCATCTCCAGTTCACAGTTGACCCCAGTGAATCCGGGCAGGCAGGTGCACGTATAGC
The DNA here is from genome assembly GCA_036025475.1 of Philypnodon macrostomus. NCBI lineage: Eukaryota > Metazoa > Chordata > Actinopteri > Gobiiformes > Eleotridae > Philypnodon > Philypnodon macrostomus. The sequence continues at coordinate 7,153 of JAVQKC010056814.1, forward strand.
TGCCCTGGCCTGTGTTCATGCAGGTGGCGCCATTGACACAGGGATGGTGATGAGTGCAGAAGTTCAGGTCTAGGGGGCACAAGAGTATTTGTTTATGGAAGGGAAAAAACGTATCTTCCCTGAATGTGTATGAATGAATAGCTGCACGTCAGAGGAAACCTAATTTGCTAATGCTTTCAGATGCAGACAGTGTAAAGTGTAAGTAATCTGAGTACACAGGGAAGAGTGCAGTCCAAGTGGTTTACCTTGGTCACATAATAGGCCTCCCCAGCCCTCCTGACAGTTGCACTGCCATGGCAGCTGGCAGGTACCATGCTTACAGGCCGGGTATTTTTTACATTCATCACAGAAGGGGCCCTGCCAGCCATCTCTGCACCTGGAAACATAAAATAAAATAGCGTCAGTAAAACCAATTTCTATGATGAATCACTAACTGTAATGAACCGAATAATCTATGAAGACACAGTGACTTTTCATAGCTGTATTAAAAGTCCATATAAATCCATAAGAGCTCACTTTTAAAACATTTGCCTCTCCAACTTAATGTCAGTCATCACAATAAACGGAGCAGCTTTCCCCTTAACCTGCGTCAATGCATATGTGAAACACAAACTATGTCTGTATGAAAAATAGTACGGTCAATGAAGATACCTACAGTACAGGAAGATAAGAACGTGTGTCATGTAAAAGTATGATCTATAGGTTTATGCTCCGGGCCAAATTTAAACCCAGCATGTTTTCTTGTTTCCCATGCATATCTATAGCCCAGTGGGGTACGCAGCTAAGTCGTCAAACCTAAAGATTACCGACCAGACGCATGGGGAAGGCTGTAAGCTCCATTTGAGTCCATTTTAGAGGCGAGAATGATAGATTTGTGTCTAAAAGAGGATGAGATTGGATTCAAGAGGAATTTCTCACAACAGGCATGTGAGTGTGAGAGAGGGAGAGGCTGGTGATGAGAGGGGGACATGGGAAGCAGCGAGAGCCAGTGAGTGATGGACTGAGGGAAGCAGAGGAATGTTGAGGTCTGGGATTTAAGACCAATGCTATAATAATATGAAGTATGAATGTTGAAAGCATGTACAGTAATGGGCCGCATATATGGGCTACATTAGCTGAAGAAGCACAGATGTTAATGACGAGTGATCACACCACATGTGTTACTTCTGAAATAACAGCGAAGATTATTTTTTCAACACGTTCAATACTTACACACACTCGCCAGGTCTGGAGCAGTTTCCATTCCTCTCGCTGCAGCCCTCCAGACAGATAGCTGTAGGAAAAAACTAGATGTAAATATAGACCACAGCTGTTTACATGCATTTGGATAAGAGCATGACAGTTTGTTATTACAAACTAATAAGCCAGCCTGCAACAAAGTTAACTTATATAGGCCACTGGTTCATACGAAACACATTTTATAAGCACTGGCAAATAAGTAGGCCTCTATAGGCTACTTCCATCATCATCAGTTGTATTATTGAACTTTTAGTGCCAATAAGGGTCAGTTGCAGGTCATTTTTTGTAAGCTTTTTTCTCTTTGTGAACCCATGTACATGTCCAAACGCTATAACTTTTCGCATACATAGCATTTGATATGTACAGCATTATGAGTGTCTCGACCTTGAATTTGACTTGTATAGCCCACAATGAGAGCAAAAGTGCCCAGCCCTTGTTTTTACAGTAACACTGTAAAAGTCACAAATAGCTAACCTGGAGTTATTCGGGGCTAGCTTTCCCCAGAAGCCTTGCTTTGAGCTGACCTGTCATGGACGGTCGCAGCTGCAGCGGCTCTCTTGGGTTTGAAGGTTTCAATCCTTGTCCTGTTTTAAGTGCGTGGCTCTTGCATGACACTGATTCGTGGGGCCACATTTCAGGCGGCTGACGGTAAGCGGCCGGTTTAGTGGCGAACAGATGCTTGCTCTCAATAGCAGACAGCTGTCACTATTGTTGTTTGTGGTCGGCGAGAAGCATATTTGCAGCTGCCACTACCGCCACGACCAACAATGGAGGGGACTAAACATTGGTGGCGCGTGGCGGATAATAATGCCGCGATTAACCTTGGCGCGTGCAGTCGCCATGGCAGTGGCCCGCGCTCCTCCTGGACAAGAGCGCGCGTCCTAGGATTAGATTACCAAGAGCGCGCTTTACACTTCTCTCTCTATCAGTACAGATAATCTTACATTAGCTAAAACGTCATTTTGGCTCTGTCTATAGGGAAGGTGTCCAGTTAAAAACATGTAGCCTAGTTTAATAAGCAATTTCAACATACAAAATGTTAATCCAACTTTACCCAGCAGACAATTTTGGACATGTAGGCTTACTGCATTTCTACTGCATGCCCGCCAGCTACCTACATTCCATAGTACTCAGACTACAGGTCGCTTTGGGCAAATATTGATAACAATAATATCATAGACCGTGTTTTGTTGATTAAAGTACGGTATAATAGCCAGCATACATACAGAAATCTCTGGGCACAGCCAAATGACCAAATATTCTAAAAATACTGGCTACAGTACGTGATCACCTGTCTGTTAGGGCCCTGTAACAGCTTGAGGGCTCCAGACAGTTTCATGGTGCGTCTTCTCCATTGACATAACATGCATTTTGGGGACCACAGAGTCAAGAGCCTTGTTATTTTTACAATCATTATCCTTTCTTTGTTGTTTTGTATTCTCAACATGCCAATTATATCCATATATATTTTGTGTGACATTGCCCATCCTTCGACCCTGAGCTACTTTTGAGGAAACTCTTATCAGGAAAGTAAGATTGCATTTGCATATGGCCCAGTTTTGGCAAAGTAATTCAATGTATGGGACCCAAACTGAAAAGGAGAAATTATAGTGTCTGAAAGAAGCCCAATTTATCTTCCTCCTGTATATTTTCTGTAGTCGGTGATGATTGATGTCTGTGTAATTGCAACACGTGAACCCATCTGGTTAGAATTTGGCACCACAGTCAAAATAGCACATGCCAATTTCTCTTTCACCACCAAGTGACATTGATGACAGATCCGCTGTCACCCATGGTCCCATATTCAGCACATGGGACCTATTATGGTGCCTCTTTCCAATCTACTTCATTTGATTAATTTGTTTTGGTGAAAAGGCTCTTTAGTCTGTAGCACCCATTGGGCTCCATCTTGAGTTTGTCCAGTTCTTTCCCAAACATTCAAGTCAGGGCACACAGTATAAAGCCGCCCTGTTGCCGCTATGACCGCTCACTAACCAGCCAAAATTGTTTATTGGATACATTATGGAAAATATTGCCAACAAGCTCACCAAAATTGCACATTGGACTTGCCAGATAATATCACACTACAATCAATGTCATTTTCATATTTTGCAGGCTAACCAAAATGATGCGTGTGACCCCTGACACTTATCCCAAATCTTCCAGGCATGCAGCTCTTTCCATGACTTCAAGCTGACCAACAAACCAGCCCAGTATTCACCACTGAAGGCCACATTGTTATAACAAACCAACACTGACCTAACCAGCTGTGGGTGGTCAATATTTAGACAAGTGACTTACGTTCTTCACAGTATTTTCCTTTCCATCCTTGAAGACAAGATAGCTGTCCGTCTCTTGTGCAGGTGTAGTGTCCAAATCGGTCATCTCTGGGCGTGCACTTTTTGGAACAACTTTCTCCATAGTAACTGTCATTGCAGATGAACCGGTATGAATATTTTAGCTCCATTTGGTTTCCTAGTTGGATGTCCGGCGTCCAGTCTGCCCCTACACCCAGTTGTCTTTGGATGGCAAAAAAGCTAATCATCATGTCAGAGTTGTTGGCATCTGCAAGGAGAATGAACACAACATTTAGAACTACGGTGCCATGGAAGATTTTTTATAATCTACCCGGCAACAAGCTGCATCCTTTATCAAACCCCACACACAACACGAGATCAATTCAGAGAGTGAGATTTTCTCTTTTTTTCCCCGTCTCTTTGAAACATTCCCAGGCTCTCCTCCAAAGGGCGGAACAGAGCAAGGTGTAAAATACAGGAAGATGCAGTCAGGAGTTTTGGCAGCCAGAGTATATTCTCACCAAAGCCCACAGCTCTTTCCCACGCCAAAAATAAACCAGAGGAAGTTCAATTGTGTTGGGGAGAAAGAATGAAAAAAGGTGCTTGCGGATTCAAAACAAAGGGTGTGAAAATGTGAGAAAATGTCTTAAAAGTCAACAAGAAGTGGCAATAGATAAATGTGGCTTTTATTGCTTGTACTTGTGCTATATAGGGCTGTGGAGTGGAGGGCTGTTGTTTGTTTGTTTTTAACACTAGCAGAGCTCCCTCGTGTGGTGGAAAAGGTGCACTTACCTACAGGTAGGCTTCCATAAGGTGAATGCCAGGCCTCAATTATTAATGAAAACGAGCCCTGTGAGGAAAACACACGTAGTTATTTATTATTTGAGCACACATAAAGGTATATTTTATGATGATCATGTTAACTGTAAGTGCTTCTAAATTATAAACGACATGCCCTGTTCGCTGACTGGAGTGTTACCTAAGGATCTGGATTAGGTGAGCTGACCAATAACCCAAAATGCATAGCAGCTCTTGTAGTAAACAACATAAAAGCTTTGCCAAACATAAAACGGGCACAAAAACTGCCCTATCCTCTTACCGGCCAGCCAAAGTTGAATGGTATTTGAATGGGTTTGGATAAAGTGCCACTGTCCTTGGCGCTGAAAGAGTTCGTCCCCAGCACTGGTGTCATTGTACTCCCAAATATGCAGTCACCTGGCGACACTACAGCCTGATAATTCTTCAGACAAATTCTAAAATAAGTCCTGCAGTTGGGTTTGCACGCGTTCCCGTTTGCCAGCAAGCCTCTGTAGTTTTTAAAATCATGCAAGTCGATCTCAAAAACACCTGATCCAAACACCTAAAAGAGAAGGGAAAGTGATGTGAGAAGATAGCAAATATAAAGAAAACAACTGCTGTCTATTTGCTGGACCAATGAGAGCGGTGTTTTACCTGCGTTATTACTGTGGTGCTGAACGCAACGGTAAAGGTGAACCAGGCTGCCATCCTTCTCGCTTCCCCAAGGCAGCCGCGCCACCAGCCAAACAAACCAGCCTCTATATCTATATCTCTCTCTATATATATACACACCAACGCGTCTCTATTCCAAAGGCAAATAAGAGTGAAAATATCAAAAAAGCGTGGAAAATATATCCTTCTTCACTCGCTGGGAGTTCTCTTTTAGCTCCTTGTTTGCGTGCGTCAAAGGCGTCCAAAGAAAGCAATCTCCAAGTTATCCAAATTGGGGATTAGGGGAGAGGGAAGACTAAAATCCAAAACGTCTTTGAGTCAGAACCAGGCGTCCTCTTGCGATTCGTACTGTACTCCACAAACTGTCACCTCGCAGTGTTTTGGTGCTGAACTTCGGTGCGTCTGTGCCACGGATGTTCATCACTTGCCTTATTATACTAGTGAATGAATCGTAGTGTGTCTCCTCCCACATATATAGACTTCCAGTGCGCTCCTCATTACATAAACCGTCAGTCACCCATCTGACGCCGCCCACTTTACGTATTCAACCCCCTTTGCTTCTAACCCAACAATTATCCAGGTTTAATACCCACTGGCACTGCGCGCACTGACCACCGCGGATACGGGTGGGTATTAACAAGCAATCCCCAACATCTGTTCGCTTATTTTTTTTTTTTTTTGGAGCTCTCCAAACACTGGGGCGCACAGTTGGGAAGGAACAATGAGAGAGCGGGGCAAGAAAATGAGGATAAAAAGCATGAATTCAATTACTGTCTTCCTCCACGCGCCCCCTTTGCCCCCTGGTTCCACTCAATTGCACGCTTAATTAGCCCTTGCACTATGTTTCTCTTATCGCCGTTCCTGTCTCCCTCTTGGGTGTTATCACAAAAATGAAATTACAGTTAGCTTATGTCTTCCATTTGATATCACAGGCTATGAACAAAGCCTGAAGCGCTTGGAAAGTCCCCTATAGGATCTGTCACTTAAAATCTATGTATATTTATTTAGTCTATTTATTTACGTTAGGAGCAATTGTTAATATCGATTGATTGATTCCAATGCACTTTTAAAAAAATATAATTCTACACAAATATATTATGTTTAACAGGCTGCTAGTATTTAATTATTTTTTACTTAATTATTTTATTTGAGTATTTTTTCTTGTTCCCATGAAATTGATTCTAAATTCCGTTTATTGCTTTTATTTGGCGCGTCATGGTTAATTTACGCATATGGATTTAATATTGTCTTATATTCTTTTAAGCTCAAAACCAAGGCCTAGGTTTAATCCTACGGTCGACTGCGTATCTCCCCTCACGTGACTCTTGAACCTGATACCGTGGTCGGTGGCGTGTGCCCACCCACCCGTGCGTTTTGTACAGTTTAGTACAGAGCGTGCCTCCTATTGTCCCGACGCGTGTCCCCTCTCTCTCTCTCGCCCTCATGCGGGTAAAGTGCGGGACGAGACACGCGACCATTCAGCTGTATGCAAATGAGCTCATAGACACGCGTCATCACGTGCTCAACCCTAAAGTGATGACATTTTACGCAGGTAGGCACTGTACAATCAAATCAAAGCGGACTCTGGTGCTGTTGCCTATATATTAGACACTTCTGGTTAGCGCCCACGTATCATTTCCCAGTATACATTGCTGCTTGTAATCCGATTGGTCCTATGTGTTATTCGATCGGCCCAGCCTCTTTCGTTTACCATCTGGTGAAAAGACTGGCAGCGCGACGCAGCGTTTTGTGTCGTCTGTTCACGACACGAGACAGTTTTCTCCAACCTGTTCATCTACATCTCACTTGGCAAGAAATCTCCTGGAATACGAGACTCCTGCTACTGTAGTGACTTAGACTGAGGTGTTGGGGATCATTTAGCCCCCTTCATAAAGCAAAGACCTAATTAAGTTAGACCTATTAATTGGGCTGTTATCATGATGATGAATGGGCACATTATTTTTTCACCAGTTTATAAAACATACTTTTTTATGCATTCTAGAAATATGGGATATGCGTTTTTTGACTTTGGCTCCTGAAATTCCTGATTTCTCTTGAAAACAGAAGAAATACACAAGAAGTTTTGTATTCATGGGCTCCAAAATTTGACATGAGGTCCAAACCAGAATGACCATAGGCTACCGTAGCTAACAATGAACATGACTATCCTCACCGTAATAGACTTGGACAATGCAACCATAATGCAACTGTATTTTATGAGGTCGCTTGTCTCTTTGATGTGGGTCTACCCCTGTCTTAATACAGGTAGGTTAAATAAAGTAAACACACACACACAAAAAAGCAGGCCTAAACAATATGTCAGGTTTAATACAATCTATTGACTCGAGATGTGTTTATTGCTCTATATTAATTTAATATGGCTGATTACACAAACCCTCAGGCCTGGTCACCTTAATGAAATATCATCCATAAAACTGCAATAAAGCTAAAATGACTGAACGGGGTTGGTCAGTTTGGGGCCACGGCTCACGTCTTGTCCTTGTTAGCTAATATGTTTGCATTCTTTTGTTGTTTTGAACTCCCGGTGATCCTGTAATGTTTGTGTTTCATCTGCTGTTTTCTTATGGTAGCCGCTCGTTGTTGAAAGAGTGAACTCAAAGCGTGACTATATTTATTCAGTGTTTATTTGTGGCAGACGTAGAGGATTGGCTGAATGCGTGTCCTATTGACACACCTGTTGTCTCCAATGGGTCCACAGAGACACAATGGCATCGGCTCTTTAGTGACCATAGACTGTGTGTGTCTAATTCTGTGGTTGGCTATACATTGTGTTCATGCTATTTTTCAGGCCATTTTTGTGAAGGTCAAACTGTCACTTAGTCCTCAAAGTGTCTCCATCTCTAGCATATTGTCAGAGCTATCATTTGTGAATGGAATGAGATTGGTTTGGTGTGGGGGTGATCTAAAAGTGGGTCACAGGGAAGTTTTTATTCTAGGGCCTAAATATGATTATGATTACTCCGAAAGTATGTTATAAAATAATAAAACATATCTTGAGTCAAATTGGTCACAATAAAACGATCAGGGGTATTTTAGACTTTATTGTCTAATCCATCATTGCTTGTCACCACTGTATTGTTAGCTGCCAACAATGCATAGAAATAGTTTGTTTGTCATGTATTGGTCCAGTTTCAAAATAAAAGCGTACCAGTGACAGTTTAGGACTATGACATACATGATGTCAGTTAAAATCACCTTTTTATTGAAGGCTACATGGTCAAGTTCAGGTCTAATGCCAGTGTTGCCCTCATGATAGTGAATATTACCCGGCTTATCACCCTTTACAACCATAGCCCCTTGCTCGGCTAACATTGGGCTGCCATAAAAGGTTGCTCGTTGTAGTGTGATTAATGGAGGGGACAGCTGATAAAACAAAATTCACTTCACTCTTCACGCAAAAATAAATGATACACTCTGATTGTAATGCTGTCGGTGTCAGATGGCCTGGCTTTAACGACGCTTACACACACATTTGACATATTGGTTTACCTGTACAGCCTGGTCATTGTTGGTTTGTTGGGGACATTGATGAATAGGTTGCTTGGATGCAAAGTGATTACATTGAGGCTAATGACTTACCTTTTGTTCTTTGCAGATTACTGGGTGCTGTGGGCAACCATTTCTCCTTAGGCCATCATTTAATAATAATAATGCATTAGTTTTATACAGTGCTTTTCTCAACACTCAAAGATGCTTTACATTACATTATTCATTCACTCCACAGTCACACCCGGTCATGGTAAGCTACTTGTATAGCCACAGCTGCCCTGGGGAACACTGAGAGAGGGGGTGGCTTCCAGTCTGCGCCTACAGCCCCTCCAACCTCCACCACATTCATTCATTCATTCATTCATTCATAGGCAATGCGGGTTAAGTGTCTTTCCCAGGGACACAACGACAGCGTGTGCTTGGATGGGGACTCGAATCACCGACCCTCTGGTTGAAGGGCACCTACCCACTGCACCACTGCCACCGCCGATTTAACATCAATGAGAAGTCAAAGATAAGTCTATTTTGATTTGCTTTTATTTCATGTTTTCATGCAAGTGTTTGGTGTTGTTCACTGGATAGATACTGCATTAACAAGAGATACAAATCCACAAATATTTACAAGACAGTATTTATTTACATCGGTCAAACCCACACACACATATTCCTTATATAGTAGTGTCTAGTATGTTTGATTACAGTTAGAATCAACTTGTTTAGTGAAAGTAAACAGAGAAATCTACAATAGGTAGTGGCCCAAACATGGTCTGATAAATATATATAGACCACAATGCATATAACACAGCTTGACCTTTGGCCATTGACTAGTGGTCACTAATGACATCGTTGAGTTTTTTGTAGGCTTCAAATGAGCTGAACAGTAATTTGTGACCCACTTTTTGGCTCAAGGCCCACCAGCTGTTTGCAATCACCTATAGATATTATAAATACATGTAGCAATATGTCATCCTCAACAATTCTGCCCCAAAGTATTCATTCTAGCTTTTCCTGACACAATTAAGTCCCTTTCGGATATGTTTTGTGGCTTCTTCAATCACAAACATCCAACAGATCAGCCCTGTGCTTTACTGTGGTCATATTTATAACCTTCCCCTCTGAAAACCATTGTATTCCTGGGCTCTTATGCAATGCCAAGCAGCAACTGGTGCCTCCGACAAACCAACTGCTTTGGTGCGGCTACACACTGAGTCTATTTGGACCCACTCTCTGAGCCACAAGCTGGGACTCGGCATACATTAAGATGTTGCATCAAAGCACCATCTCAGCAGGGTTCAGTTGACCAGACGTTATCCCAGGATCGAGCATTCATCCCTGGCTTTGAAGTTCACGAGCACAAGCCTGTCCTGGAAGATGAACAAATGTCTACTGTGCTTCCCTTGTCTCCTATACAGTCCCCAAGGTCGACGATCTAGGTTCACAGGTCCAGGTTCGAGTGCAGATTCTTGACGGATGTGGTTGTTTGTGGATTTTAGGGGACGCAGAAGTGGAGAGGCAGAGTTCCTGTTCTCACCATTCTGGCCTGTTCTCATGAATAAACTGTGATCTTTCGACAAGGAAGTGTAAACAAGCTGATTGCTGAATATCTATTGTTGTTGGAGGAATGTGGAGAATGCAGTATAAAATCTGAAGTGACGTCAGGCTTCCCGATTTCTCACCTACTCCATGAGTCAAAGAGGAAAGGCCTTCATAGAGCTTAGTCACATCACCCTGAGGTCAGTGTCATTAGTAGCAGAACAATTAGTACAACGAATGTACTTTGTATGTTTTCATTATTATTAAATGATAGAATTACAAAATAACTAAAGCTTTAACAGAATTTCACATAAATGGGTAGAAAATAGTTGTTGTTCTATGATGTAAAGTGGGTAATCTGTCATAATTATTATTTTACTTTAATCCCTCCCCCTACAGCAACATCAGATCAGACTTTATGGGTTACTACTTTGACCAATAGTAGTCAAGTTTCTTTTAAGTCCCTCCCCAGGCCTCCTCAGAGAACCTACTGTATACCTAACAGAACAAAATCCCAATTATTATTTCTCTTTTTAAGAAAACTATGGACTACATCTGACCATAACTCATCTTGAACAGTTCACATGCAAAAAAGAGGAATCCCATATAATTTTTGCTTTGGTTTTGTTTTACTCTTAATCTTTTTAAGCATGCCTCCTGGCCTCCTCCTGAGGCACATGGATTGATTTAGGTCTCAGTTCAACTCAATAGACTTAAAGGCAGAAAAAGTACCACTCACTCGTATGGCAGGTGAAATAGATTTTGACTTCATGAGCCAACTCTGTGACAGTGGATTGAGTCAGTGCTATATAATACACCAGTGGTCTTTATCTGATCTTGTTAAGCCGCCTGATGGGCCACCTGTTATATTGATCAAGGGGCCCCCGCCATATTTGCTCCGCTCATTGTAGCTCATGTTAGAAGTCCAGCTGGGAATTGTCGTAAAAGTAATATAAATCTTGATTTAAGTTGTAGGGAGGCCGGTGTGCTTCAGTGGATTGACAGCAATAAGACCAGTGGAGGAAGCTGTATTTATGGGGCAGTTTAAGGGTAGGTCCCAGGGCCGTGTGCGGGGTCCCACAGAGGTGCACCTGAAAGAGCTGCTTTAAGGAAGTGGCTGCTGACATAAAAGAGAGTTCAATAGAATAGTGCCTTCTCTGGAGCCGATCTGCAGATCTCATTTAGGCTGTTCACAGGTGAAAGGGAATAACCTGCTGAGGCCGAGAAGCTAAAATGTGAAGGTTACTAAAGCAATGTTTTAAGATGATTCTGAATGGGAAACGTTTTACATGCAACTGGGTCACGTTTCACAGCAGGCAAGACTTTTGACTTCACACATTCACCAAAATCTAATCTTATCAAGTAAAAAAAAGAAACAATTCTGGTGGCTTTGTATGTTTTTTTGTGTTCTTTTTTATTACATTCTGAAAGTTGAAAAAGGGCATCTGGACAAGGTTTTGATTTTTTATTACATGTTTATTACATTGTCACTCTTTTTTTTGCACACTTTTTCTTACCATGTAATATTATAGCATGCTATTAGTACTTGATTATCTTAGCGAGTCTAATGGTTCTTCCGATCCAAAGCATTTTTTTGACCCTGTGTTGAATGTGCATATGACAAATAAATGAACTTGAGACTTAAACTTGAACTTGTTCGGTTCCATAATTTGTGTCAGCTTATGCTTTGTCCAATCACCCTCCAAATACTGGAATATAAATGTACGTGTGGAGCAGATCAACATTAACAGTTTACCCAGGTCAATAAACTTTATAGATTTTGTTGTCATTGGAAACACAACTGGAAAAATAGGAATAAAACCAGGTATTAACTAGTAATTCTGATTCATCCAATACTAGTTCATGAGAGGATATTGATATTTTACTTTAGTCATGAAGTCATGGCCTGTTTTGGAACTTTTCTTTTCTTTCTCTGACTTTTTGCTGTTTACTGCAAACACCAATGTACCAGCAGTGACCTGACCTTTGTGGAGTACACTGGTAAGACAAGCACATAGACGTGTCTGTCAATGCTGTCATTATTTTCTGAGAACAATTCGAAACCACCAGCTACAATTATGACTGATGGTGCTTCACTGTTATTAGCAGACTTGAATAGTATACATTATCCACATTGTATGGAGTTGCCACATTTTCCACAGCGGTATCCATGGAAACTTGAACTGTAAAGGCTAAATATAGTGACAATAGCTACTCGGGTTTATAAAACCATCGACTCAGTGTGAATCGAAAGTGCTGGCTTTAGTATTCATTCAATATACTGTAAGTGGAAGGACCCTCACTGCTCACTATGATAATTTATGGTCAGGGGGCATAAAATATAGGCCAGCATGACCTCAAGCATGAAATATAGTCATGGTAAAATAAATGTGCTGACAACAAGGAACTTAAAGCTATGGAAACAAGCATATTTTAATGTTAATTGTTAATTGTTGACAGCAGAAGTAGACTAAGGTGCTTGGCTAATATTTTTAGACAAGATTCCAGCCACAAAACCACAAAAACATTTTGGTCCTAAGCCCAGATAAACAGAGAGTTCTATTAAGAAGGACACCAATTGGAAAAATCAATGTCAAATCAGCATGTGAGGCTAAGGAGGCACACTTGGAAGGATATGATTTGCTGCGGAAAAATCAAAAAATACATTTTGGACATTCCATGTCCCAAGAGCGAGATTCTGTGTCCGGGGGTCTGGTCGCCGAGGCCCGCGCCTTCGACTGCCACCAGATCCACACTGCACCGGCCCCTCATGGTTCCTCCTGCGGATGGTGGGTCCACGGGAGGGCGGCCCCACGTCGTCCTTTCGGGCTGGACCCGGCCGTGCCCCGTGGGGAGTGACCCGGCCACCAGGCGCTTGTACCTCACATTGTATGTTTATTTAATGTACACATTAGTAACAGTTAGACTTTTGATTTTTCTGTTTTACTGGACAAGTCCTCACAGACATGATGAAGACCACAATTGTGTTTTTCATTGTATGTTCAGAATTATTCTATCTCTCACCACAAACACTACTGTTTTGTAACGTTAACTCACTTTTGCTCCGTTCCAGAATTATGAACATTCATATGACACACATTAAAGGGTATATACTGTTCTTAATGCCAGTCTTAGAAATCAGCCCTGCGGTCTCGTTAACAGTGATGAGTGACTCTGATGCACTGACACAGACTCACTGATATCTCACAAAACACTTTATCTCTCACAGGTTTGAAGTATTTTTACCACCTGTGAAATACTTACACCTTATTTAATCCTACCTGCACCTTTGTATTTTTATTACATTGTTTATTATATTGTTAAAATGTACTATTACTGCATGCTACTAGTACTTCATGACTATCTCAGCAAGTCTAACGGTTCTTCTGATCCTAAGCATTTCATTGCATTGTTGACCGTGTGTTGAATCTGCTAATGACAAATAAACATTAAGAGAAAATAAGATATGGGTTTATCTCCAGCTCAAAGGACCAAAGGACTCTCCAGAGAGTTAAGCAGAACATCATTTTGCTGATCACTTTTATTTTCCATTCTTACCAGAAATCGGAAAAAAGATGATTTCACCACTATTTCTGAATCAGAGTTGACTGAACCTGCTTCCGTCAAATCAGTGAGGTAGGCAGTAAATCAGAGAAATAGTAGACATTCTTATGAGGCCTGGTCATTACTGTGAGTCATTTTGGCAAAAGACTGAATTTGAAACAGATTTTGTTCAATGTGGCTTCATTCTCCACAGTCCTATTAGTGTTGATGTTTTTGATTTAGAAACGTAAACGCTACAGAGAAGCACAGTCCAGTCTGGCTCAGGATGAAAGTTCACTATCCATGTGGTCATAAAGTACCATTTTCTGGACTTAAGTGACACTAGAGTGGGTTGATCCACACATGGGAGAATGAGATGAGTTCAATCAGCTGCTGACAGACAGTTAGGGTCTTGACCTTTATCCTCTTTGGTTGACCCTGACACTGGTGTTATCTGAGGTCATGACCCACAGTGACCCTGAGCCACTGTCTGTCAACCAAATGTAGCTGTGCAGACGAAAATGGCTCAATGTCTCTCATTTGAACATTCAGTATAGTGCAATGAGAGCAATATACAGCTGAGACTGCCACACACTGGTGGTGGTATACATCCTCTGAAGCCACAAATGCCTTGGGGCAGACCAGAGGTGGGTGGTTTTTACTGGAGTAACTTTTTACTATAATATCATTTTAAGTAGCAATACTCTTGAGTAAAAAAACAAAACAAAAATCAATAAGAATTTGCTGATTTTTTAAAAGTTTTTTAAATTTTTCTGTCTGATTACAACAAAAATAAAAAAATACATTTGAATTAAATTTACCAATTACTCATTTACTTTCTTCGACTGACATGGCAGCCACACTTCACAGATGGATGAATTGTCTTGCCCAAGGACACATCAACATTAGGAACCGACTGGACCAGGAATCAAACCACCAACCTTCCGTTAGTACCCCTTAACAATCCCGTAGTAACAGTAGTAATAAAAACACATTGGACGCAGAAGCTCCATCTGTTTTTGATTATTAATAAAACGTCTGGAAAAAGTGCCTTGGCATTAACCAACAACAAACTCTGATCAGAAATGTGAAGTATGCGTCTCACAGAAGAACAAACTTAAATTCAGCACAAGTCAAGTCTGGAGCGTCAAAATGCCAAGTCCCTTTCTCCAAACAGTAACATAAATCAAGTTTGATCAAGCGCCCCATTTTTCACAAACGCAAAGCAATTTTTATATTTTTGAGTTGTCTGTCAAGCTCACAATTTTCCAGTCAGCTAGCTCATATGTGCAGCGGAATCAGAGAGGAGGGTCTGGATGGTGGAAGGACATAGATTAGCACATTTATGGCATCACTCAAAAGGTCAGGGACTGGAAAAAGGGGAATATGTGAGGCTCAAAGGCACCACAGAAAAAATACATTGGATTGTGAACGTAACATCGGCACGTGAACTCAAAGTTGAATAGAGTTATTTCTGGGGTGACGGACCACTACCCCTGCAACATTGGGCCTGAGGCGGGGTGCATCCTACATATTGTCCAGTTAGTTGCAAGGCTGACACAGAGGCACACCTGACCTTGACAGACCATGGTGAATTCAGAGTTCCCAATGCTATTTATTTGAATGTGATCAGAACAATCTATAAATGATCAATTTAAAGGGGGCCTATGCAACTTTTCACTGGTTTGGTCACATGTCTCTTTCACAGAGCGCCCCCTACAGTCTCAGAGAATAGCACTGTCCATAGAACCAACACACAAAGAATATAGACTTCATATATATATAGGCTCTAGACGATCATAAAGCTACTGTTCAACACAAAAACACCAGGTCTGTTCAGTTTGGCATATTTTTATTTCTTGGAGCTCTCTCTGACTTGACCCGGGACATTCATCCTATAGCAAGGAAGCTTCATTCACCCCACAACAACTCATTTAGGATCACACGGACTCTGAAGTTTTGGGAAAGTAAAAAGTTACATAGTTCCCCTTTAACCCCTACACGTATTATTTTCTCGTCCTATAAAACTAACAGAGTCTCCAGAAGCAGCTCTAAACCAAAACTAAATCAGGCTTGAATCAGGTCCGATTTAAAACTAGTCCAGACTTGGGTTGCTAATGACCGTCTGCACTGAATTGACCCTTTAAGCCTCAGTCCTACAGTAGTTCCATTTAAAGTTCCAAAACGACCCATGACCTGACCCTAGATCAGCTGTAATTAAAACCCACACTCACACTTCAGTCACCACAGAATCTCACAGTGGTTTCTGCACTGAAAAACAATGAACGTTACGCCTTAAAAGAGATTGAAGTGTATCTCAGCAACTATGGGCCTGGTTAGTCACGGGGCTGACACAGAGACATACAATGACAGACAACCATTCGATCTCTAGCCATTTCTAATGCAGCATTGAACTTTTAATTCTTTTTTTTTTTTTTTTACAAAACATTATCTGGCAGAACTAAGGTGCTTTATACAAACAGGTGAAGAGACCAGCAGATGGCGCTCTTCTGGGTAGAAACCGTACAGAAAATGTATACCATTTCCATGAATGAGAATGGACTAGATGTAGGGCTCGGTGATTGGTCAGTGCTTCTTTGCTTAAGGCAGGGGTGTCCAAACTATGGCCCAGGGGCCAAATGCGGCCCTCAGGTTTACCTCTAAATTGGCCCGATTTGTGTTTTTATGTGACTGTACATGATCATCGAGAAGAAAGCATCTGTGTGGTTTTAACCAAGTGACAAAACCTGCTGAAACAGAAGAGGACTTTTGGTGAGTCAGAGAGTGGCCCTCAGTGAAAACAGTTTGGACACCCCTGGTTTAAGGAGGGGGGGGGAGCCAAGCCTTTTTAATGGCATTATAACATTATTATCAGAACACAAAAAAGGTGAGAGAGAAACTAAACCCCTTCAGGTTAAACAGTGGTACTTCAGTTCAATTTTCCTATTGGTCAAAAATATCTCCTGGTACATGTCTCTGTCACAGGCCCTCAGGCTCTGATAGGTCCTGGTCTCATTCAGACTCACACCTGTAGTGAATCAGGAGGCTCACACCACATTCACCCCAAACCTCCACCAGCCTCTGTCTCCACCAGGCTCACACCACATTCACCCCAAACCTTCACCAGCCTCTGTCTCCACCAGGCTCACACCACATTCACCCAAAACCTTCACCAGCCTCTGTCTCCACCAGGCTCACATCACATTTGTGCCCATTTGTGGAGCATCTGTGGGTTTACTCTGGATCTGACCCAGGTGTTTAGTTTCACTTTAAGATAGACTTCTAGAAGAGGACCACACTTTAAACTAGTTCAATTCACAGCAGCTCTCAGAATAATAAGGAATTGTTCTGACCGCTCGTCTCTGATCTGACCTTTGCTTCGTCCAAAACTGCCTCCAGCTACACTCCATTTGCCCGCTCATTCGTGGACCAACACATTCATCTGAATTCTAATATTGGACAAGCACTAGAAATATGTATTAACACTTTTATTGGCAATCACCAGCTCTGACGTAATGACCGAGTGCAGCCAATAATCCACAAATCAGCTTTTAATCAGTTTCTAAGGCCTTTGAGAAATGCTACATTTGCCAAATAGAAAATAACTTATTGTATGGGGCAGACCTAGGCTATTTGTCATTATTAAGATCAAATCGTATGCATAAAGCTTGGCCAGCCACTGACTAGGCTACACATTAGTCAGTGCCTAGGTAGAGGACATTAGCATCCCCCTCAATAAATAATCACTTAACTAGCAATTAGCACTACATATGCTAATGGGTACACTCTAATAATTGCTAAAATGACAACAGATAAGTATTGTCAGTGACTGTGTAGGGAACATTAGCAGAATCTCAACATTTATCCATTTAACAAAAACTACACATGCTAAAGGCTACATGCTAAAAATCACAAAATCAATATGTCTTAATCAAGATCTGACTACATGTGTATTGTCAGTGATTGGGTAAAGAACATTAGCAACCTTCTCAATTATAAACCAATTGAACTTTTAGGAACACTTATGCTAAAGGCTAAAAATCACTTAATTCCTATGTAAGGCTGGATATAGTGTTTACCCGACCAAGACTACAATATAAAAATCTAATAATGCTATATTCTTTGGCTAATAGTACTGACCACTGGATTTCTGTGCAATTATCTGATAGTCCTCGTACAACCATATCCACAAATTTGTGTTCGAAAACATCGTAAATTGACTTTGTTGCTAGTTATTGGTCCTTACCTCAGCATGAACGATTTCAGGGTCAGGGGTAACATTGATCTTGGGGTCTCCAGTCTCCTGTGGCCAAGTCCTGGGTTTATGCCCATCCCCCGCCTCAACCTCCTGTCTGCAGAAAGAATGAACGGAAGTCTATTAATCACCATGTAACCTAATGCAGGAAACAAAACATGATCGAGGAGAAGTAATGTTGAGGCTCCTTCATCGTTAGGACCATTGGTGACACCAATATTAAACAGTCTAAAGCAAGACTAGATTATATCTAAACCAGGACTACACTAGGACTAAACCAGGACTAAACCAGGTCTAAACCAGGATTAAACCAGGACTAAACCAGGACTAAACCAGGTCTAAACCAGGACTAAACCAGGTCTAAACCAGGACTAAACCAGGATTAAACCAGGTCCAAACCAGGTCCAAACCAGGAATAAACCAAGTCTAAACCAGGACTAAATCAAGTCTAAACCAGGACTAAACCAGGAATAAACCAAGTCTGAACCTAGTCTAAACCAAGTCTAAACCAGGACTAAACCAGGTCAAAACCAGGTCTAAACCAAGTCTAAACCAGGAATAAACCAAGTCTAAACCAGGTCTAAACCAGGACTAAACCAGGTCAAAACAACAGGACAAAAAGGGACTAATCATGGACTAAACAGCCTCTGGTTCCCTGATAGTCTGGTTATACTGTATACACGATGTGAGAAGCTGAAGTCAGATTTAGTGACTGATGTTGAAGGGTGAAAGGTTGGGATCGACTGGGTTTTATCGATGGTTTGGTTTTTGCTCCGAGGCCTTCTACCGCATTGATTGTCCACCCGGCTCTATCCTACCCAGTACATGTCCTGAACGAGTGTATGGAAAGACACTGGACCAGGGGTAAAACTTAGGGGGGGGGTTATATGGCATATATGGGGTAATATGGCATATATGGGGTAATATGGCGATAAAAGATTGAATCCTGATCTGAAGTTATGGCGAGCTGATAATCTGTAAAGATGGTTGAATCGTGAAACAGTTCATTAATTTATTCTCTGCTCTTCACCATCATTTTTACTGTAACAAGGCCAGTGTTCATATGGCATTATTAGGCTGTATACCTGGACCACATATTAAATGCTAAAATAACAATGGCAATGATCAAAATGTGTATATAAACTACACTAGACCAGCTAGACCAAAATAACCAGCTGGCAGGTTTAGTGAACAGTGTCCCAGACTGTAGGTTATCAGTGGCCTACACACAATGATGAGCTCAATGTTCATGAACAGAACGTTTGGCACCTTTATATGGCTAACATGATGTATCAACTATCAGACATTAACATGTGACTAAGAATACATTGATTTTATATTTACTTTTATATACGGCTGGGCGATATGGTCAAAATATAATCTCACGGTTTTATTAAGCCGTTATTATGATTACACAGAAGACTATTGCGACCAGTGTCTTCATGAAACTTTTTAACTACAAAGTCAATGTACATCAGAATCAGAACAGAACATCATTAGGAAATTGATGTCTATGATATAAATACAGAATAAAATAAAACTCTATTACAAACATATACAAGATGGAAATGGATAGAGATTAGATAGAAGGCAGTATCCAATCAAAATAAGGGACTAATCATGGACTAAACCAGGACTAAACAACTAGTACAAAAAGGGACTAAACCAGGACTAAACCAGGACTGAACAACTAGTACAAAAAGGGACTAATCATGGACTAAACCAGGACTAAACAACTAGTACAAAAAAGGACTAATCATGGACTAAACCAGGACTAACCAACAAGTACAAATAGAGACTAATCATGGACTAAACCAGGACTAAACAACAAGTACAAAAAGGGACTAATCATGGACTAAACCAGGACTAAACAACTAGTACAAAAAAGGACTA
>JAVQKC010056815.1:0-15625 GCA_036025475.1 Philypnodon macrostomus
CCCATGCTAGATTTTTTTTTTATCCAACAACAACTATGGGCCTTAGATGGAGTGCTCTCTGGATAAGCAGAGCTGACACAGAGATATACAGACATACATATCATGGACTAAGGGGAACACATGCATGCCTTTATGAGGTTGGAAAGAACCCACAGCAACATGGGGAGGACATGCAAACTCCACTCACTTCTTATTTGTAATGCCTGAGTTTCTCAATTAATATCTCAAATAAAATAATAATGCATTTTCTTTGTGGTTTTCATACAAGCTTAAAATTTTCCCAAATTGAAACATGTGTTGAGTTGTTTTTAAGAAAGCCAGCAGGAGGATTCAGTTCTCGGTTGTGCATCAGACAAGTCCTTTTAAGCCCAGTGTAACAGCTCCTTTCTTAAGAGCTCACAGACTGGATTTAACACCTGCGAAGAAATCTTAACAACCCTGCTCAACAGATGGGTTAGGGCCTTTATTTACATCTATAATTACACCAGCAGCCTGCCAGTTGCTCGTCCACTGTGTATTGCAGATATAATCATTGTGAACATGTTTGCATGGATCCCCTTCCGGTCGCACCCTCAGAGAACACTGCAGGCACCTGTCTGAAAAGCTTCAACTACAAGAAAGAAAACCGTTTCACTTTTGATTTAGATTTGATTTGATTTTGAGGGCATCTTTAGATTTATTTTGATCACAGCTCTTGAACCGTTGTCATTTTGTGAGATTTAGAAATCACAGCTCTCACAGAAAGTGTAGGTCCCGACTGAGTCACAGGAAGACAACAAAAGACAGAGTTTGAAAGTTGGTAGTTCAAGGAAAATGTTGTGCTCTGTGGCTCTACACACAGCTCTTTATACAGCAATACAAAATTCACCTGAAGTACTTTTACTACCTGTGAAATATTCTACTTACACCTTATTTAATCCTACCTGCACCTTTGTATTTTTTTGTATTTTTTTTTATTGTACTTTTTTATTATATTTTTATTATTTATTGTTACTTATCTCTTTTTTTGCACACTTTTTCTTACTATGTACTATTATTGCATGCTATTAGTACTTAATTATCTTAGCGAGTCTAACAGTTCTTCCGATCCAAAGCATTTCATTGCATTTTTTGACCCTGTGTTGAATGTGCATATGACAAATAAACTTGAAACCTTGAAACCTTGAAACCTTGAAGGGGCACAGGTTAAGTTTTGAAATGACAACAATCTTACCACATGCAGGAGAACTGGGGTCGGAGACATTTAAGCCTCATCTAAACATAAACTAGCCCATAAAGACATGAGGTTTGATGATCTAATCATATACTAATACACTAGTACCTTATTGTGTGAGGCTGACACAACATCATATTTCGTCATACTTACTACTTACAACGTCATTTTTAAAAGCTAATTAATTCCAATACTTTACCTTAAATTTTGAAATCCACTAAATATACACATTTACCAATTATCTTCTACTGTTTCTAAAGCTGGTATGTGTGTTTTCACTGCATTTTTTTAAACAATAGTGTAAAGAGATAACCATGACGTTAACATTTATAGACCCTAAACTGATTGCATTTCTAATAAGGAAACAGACTGCCCTCCTGAGACACTGATCTGGCCCGAGACAATGCTCACTGAAGCAGACTCAATAACAGCCCAGATAAGCCCTGGAGTGTTGCGATTGTTGATGCGGATGCCAACATGAGCTCTCCAGGATTACAAGGTCGTCCAGCCTTCTTTTGGGTCTGACCTATCATGACACCAGCAAAATGGTTTGATCCTAAACTGGACCTCTCAACTCAGAGACAGGCTGGCAGCATTATAGACCGACCTCCGAGTACAATCTCTGGGGGGCACTTGTAAGAGCTGCAGCAAAGTGTAACACTATGCATGAGCCAACCATTATACCAGCCCTGGCGCACATTGCTTTGCTTTGCACAAACGAGTCTCCGACCATAGTTAATCACTATTAGGTAGACCTTGCACCTAAAAGTGTGAAGTCATCCTGTGTATTTAATGTTTTTCAGTCATATTCATGTTGTCTTTCTCTGACTCCTCGCATATATGGGCATGGGAACCATAGTTGCATGGATAGAGCCAAAAATATGTAATGTTCAACACCACTTAATTGACTTTTCACCTATAATCTCAAACATGTTTCTGATTTCAGCAGGTTTGTCTTGAACATATGTGCATCACTAAATGGAAAGGCTTGGTGTGAATTGATTGGCTGATTAGCTACATGTGCTCACAGGCAGGTTGGTACGGAAGCGTAAGGCATTCAACTGAAACTTACTGTTTTTTTACAAGAGAAGTAATTCTGTTTTTAATGAGAAAAGATATGCACAAAGCACTGATACATGATAATAAAGAACAACATATCTCCCAATCACTTGACACAAATGTGAGCTGGTTGTGAGCAAATTATGTGACCACTCGTAAGTGTGACGTAAGTAACTGTTCACCAACACCACATTAGCCTTTAAAAAGAATAATAGTGAAAAAGTTGCCTCAGACTCGATGATGACAGTGGGCATATTTGATCTGCTTATGTTTGATTTGTGTTTGTTTCTGCTTTATCTATATCCTTATTGGAAGAATAATATAATGCAGCACACATTAAACGCTAAGCGAAGTTAAATTACTCACAAACAGAATAATTGTTCTCATAAAAACAGAAACTTTTTAAAATCAGTTCAATGCATTATGCTTCTGTAGGTTGGTATGTCTTCCACCAAGTGAAGCAGACAGTGAGTGTATTTTCAAAAATGATGAGGTAGCCATTTTAAGTGTTTTCAATAAGTCATAAAATATTTCTGACTTGTGCAAACGTGAATTAGATGTGTCAGTCATCTCGTAAAAGAGAGACAATTAATTATAACAGACTCAATTCCTTTTTACTGTTTGAGAATGATCTCTTCAGCCTCAGAGCAAATCATTATCTGAGTGTTTTTAGACGTGAGTGTGGTTGTTTGGGGAGTTCTGAACAAAAGCTATTTCAGAGATGCTCCAAAGTGCTTATAATTCTACTCAATATAATAATGCCTTTGTTCAAATGCATTTATTTCTTCCAGTTCCATTGCTAATGCAACAAAATACACAAAGAAACTGAAAATATTGTTTCCTAATGTGTGCCACATCCAAAGTGATCACTTGAAGCTTTGTAGATAGGTCAAAATGTTACTCACTTCCTTATGTGGTTGAAAATAATAATCTAATTACTATTACCAAGCTTGGATAAACAGATAGGGTTGCATCAGACAGGGCATCTGGTGTAATACCTGTGCTGAATCAATACATACAAGGAGGCAGAATATGTCAAGAGAAAGGCTAAAAGAAAATGGAAGAAATGGGTTTGAGGTACGATAAACTCCATTTAGAGCTAGCAGCTGATAATGGCTACTTTAAAATTTTAAATTGCTTTGGTAAAATGCTTTGACATCTGTTTTGGTCCCTCAAGAAGAGTACTTCTATAAAAACTGAGGATTATACTTACATAGTTTATCTTTTATCTCCATAACAGACAGTAAAGTTGTTTCCAACCGATAAGATAAAGCCTCCCAGGGGACACTGACGCAATACAGATCTAGTCGGCTCTGCTTCTATAGCTGCTCCAGTAATGGGCCTGACACCACTCCTTTGTGAATAAATACTTATAAATACATACTCCCTATGTTTTCAAATGAGCCCATTTACAAAGACTCTGACAATATGAATCCAATAAATCAACTGTATGTTTGAGAACAGAGCCAAAACCACTGGGACACAGCTCATTCTCTGCTCTGGGCTATTCTCATACTACACTCTCTGTATGTTTATGTGGATGAGAAGAAGACTTAAGTGGGACGACTCAACTCGCTTTTTAGAGTCTTACGTGTTTTATGACTTGAAGACTAAAGATAAATCTAATTATATATTTAATTCAATATAAAAGAGAGTATATTTATCTGTAATATTATACAGTCAAGAGAGAGTCATTTTACTAGGGCTGTCAGCGTTAACGTGTTTAATTAATCAAAAATAATTGTTGCATTATTGATCAATTAACACAGATTAATTGCATTACTGTTTTGGCCGACATCCTCCTCTGTTTGACAGTGCAGAGCAGAACGAAGGGAGAAAGTGGGCCGTAGAAAGCGTCCAAACGCAGCCTGCAGTCAGAGAGTGAGCAGCGGAAAACGCATGGAGAATCACATAAAATAAAATTACCAAAAAATCTTCACAGTATCGACAGCGTTCAGCTCGTAAAGGCATTCTACAGACCTCGATCTACAAAACAGTTTCTATTTGATGAAAAAAGGTCTTATATTTCCAGATAGCCTATAGCTGATTCAGTGTACATCCACTGAAAAGAACGGGCTCTATGCACATGACACCTGCCACCTTCAACCGTGTATTTCTCACAATATATTTGCTGCAGTTTCACAATAACAACAGAATTCAGTCCTCACTCCATAAAAAATGGAGCAGGGGCAGTGATAGCAGCTTTAGGGGCAAGGGGTGTTACCACGTTCTGGGGCCCAATATAAAACAATATCACAAAAGCAAATTTAAAATGAATCGTGATCAATCACAGCTCACATCACATGCTTCTTCTTTTTATTTGTAAAGCTTTTTGTATTCAGTTTGTCAACCTCTATTAGTATTTCACATTGTATAACTCTAAAAACTTAAACTGCTATATGTATTTAAGATATTTTTACTACTTACTACAGAACTACAGCCAATGCAAACAATGGAAAGTCTTAGCAAGGTAGTGTTTCTTCCCATTTCTGCATAGGTGAAACCAAGCTCCTGAGAAGGTCAGTGCTCTAGAATACAGGCATATTCAAACATATGTGAATAAAAAAAATCTAACTCTGGACATATTTATTAGCAACAATGCAATTTATAAAATGGTAGAAATCTCAAAAAGAGGGGCATTAAACCCACGTGGGAGTGTTTTTATAGGACAGACAGAAGGCTGCGGGGTCCCAGACACAAGGGCTGCATGACATGGCTGGATGTGATACAGGCTCAGGATCTGTGCTGGGCCACGAACAAACACAGATGCTATCGGGTCAGGTCTGCAGACCACTGATACTCCTGTCCAGTTCTTCCTTCTGTAGCCGACCCATCAGGAACTACCCCCTGAGCTAATCAATGAGAGAGTGAACCATGTGTCAACCTACTGTTAACTTCTGACTACAATCTTTAGACTATCTATTGTAAGGACTGAAATGGGCCACAGCTTTTTTTCCCACAGAAATTCACTGCAGCTATTGTATCAGGCTATATATATATATAAACACCTTCATCTTTGGATTACCGTCATCATTTTGTACAAGCTATTTTATACAATGGCAATTTACACTATGAAAAAGTTTGAACAAGATTTTTCTCAGTATTTTCAGGTCTAAGTGAAGGATTTTTTGCTATAGATTACAGCCAATGTCCCTCCATCCATCAAGTCTATTGCTCAACCTTTTCAGCATCCTTAGGGAACATGTGATTCAGAAGCGTGAGGGTTCATACGAACATGCATTGGATCCAAACAGACATCCTTCACACTTATTCACAATTCCGATAGAAATCACACACGCAGGCAAGAGTGAGAGTAATTGCATCTCATTTTACATTTTGAACCTTCAATTAATATTAAATGTAAAATGACTAATTAACACAAGAGCTGGAAGCAGGAGGTCATTTTGCTCATGCGATCGCAGAATTTGTGCTCGACTACAAATGCATCTGTGATTTTGACAAATGCTTAACAACTGTGGTTACAACCTTGCTTTAAGGAAAACATCTGCCCTGGAATGTTTTCTCTCTAATTGTAATCATTTATTTAACACTTGAGACACTTGCACAAAAACAACACGCTCACCTTTCCACAAAAGACTTGGTACGAGTTGTCAGATCTTCATATTATCCGTAGTTCCTGTCCAGCGTCTGCAACAATTAAATTTTAGACAAGCTTGCCAGTTTGAAACACCTCTCAGTTTCATTTTCTGTCACATTTCTTTTACAGAGCCATGTGCATCAACAGGAACAGAAGGCATTGTGTGTGCGCAGTGCTGGCATTTCAGTATTCACCACATGGAATACAACCATTGAGAAGTGAATTGTGTGTCAACATATCCCTGCTTCCCATCTTCCCCGAGGCGCTGTTCAAAATGCAAAGCTGGCTTTAGCCCCTGCTGACCTGTGTAGTTCTGCAGGAGGATGCTGTTATAGCCGTGAGAGAAACAAACACAAAAAAGCTACTCCCTCTTTCTAGCACGGTCTTTAATAGTAATGCTGGGCCCGCTGGGTGCGCACGGCTTCTCTCTGAGCCCCTATACACAATATCTCGGAAGACCAGTGGCGCAATATTCAATGAATCCACAATGAAGAATCTCTCTGTTAATCCCAAACATTAAGGAGAAAAAGCAGAGAATGAAAAATACTAATTTCTCCGAGATACTGTTGTGCAACATCTAAACTTGAGACCATTAAAAAAGTGTTTGCTATGGCAGCTACAGGTGCGACAAATACTCCCTATAGGGTTCTGTAAAGTATTTTGGCCATACGTCGATACCGTGGGATTGAAGTCAATTCCAAGATTAAGTCAAGAGCAACAGAAATGGAAAATGTATCAGGAAAGAAGACAACAGACACATACGCTAGAATGTGTTTGACCACACTTGTTAATAATAGGCCCTGTGTCTCCTGGTAAGGGCAGTCAGAGTGCTTCTGTGCTTGATGAACAGCTTGGAGAAGGCACTGTTCTATCACAACACAAATGCTCCAGTACATAAGGCAAGTATAAAGAGAAGGTGGTGCAGAAAAACGTCACTGCTTCAGAATTTGAGATGAACTGAGCCAGAGATCGTGAGCAAGGCCTACTTGTCTAACATTAGGGCCTGACCTAGTAATGCCCCATCCAGAATGAATGAGAACAAAACTCCATGTTAAAGTAGGCCTATATGTTTTTTTTACCTACATTTATAATGAAATTAACACAAGGTTAAATGAAAGAAAATATTACCACTAAAGCAATAAGGCAAAAATATCACATTTTCTCTCAGTTATGGTTTGCCATGGAAGTGCTGCTTACTGTTTGAAGCTGCTAACTTTGTATTTTGTAAATTGATGAAAAAATGTAACCCTGTACACAATGTTGAACAGTGATTTTTTTACATGAAAGTACCTATATTATACCAATACTTTAAGATCGTCTTGTATATCAAATGGATTGATAGCAAAGCCAGAGATATACACAAGACTTACCAGTAGTTTGAAGGCAGAACACAGGTTTCGTGGATGACTTTGGGACAAGGGCGTAGCATCGGTCCGGCACCACATGGGACCTGGATTTTCACACTCCTCTGGTTGTATGTGTAATCGACATAGACAGCCCGTGAGTGACAGCCTCAACTGCATCTCTGCATACTCAGGTGGACAATGATTCCTCAATCATCTCTGTGACTGGAACAGATCATCCACCTTGCCTCAAAGCGATGATTTTTTAGTCACGGGACACGGAGCAGAGTCGTTTCAAAAAGGGGATTGTATCAGTTTAGGGCTAACGTTTACAATGTTTGTTTTTTCGGGAGATGGCAGGTTATTTAGCAGACGGGTGACAGCTGCATTGTGATGATAAGGTTTTTTATGAGATAGAGTTCCACATACAATCACAACCAATAGAGAGCCATCCCTCTTAATATATCAGATGTGAAGGGGGGAAGTGTAGAAGCTACTGGTTGACGCTTAGTGAAATAAAACACCTTTGGAGGAAAACAAAAATATATTCAAATTATCATTAACTTTATTCTATCCATCCATTTTCTTCCGCTTGTCCGAAACCGGAACTCCTGCCTTCGACCGCCACCTGGTCCACATTGCACCATGGTACCTCCCGCGGGAGGGGACTCAAACCACCGACCCCCCGGTTGAAGGGCAAGCATCTACCCACTGCACCACCGCTGCGGCTAACTTTATTCCATTTAATACATATTGCTAATGATGACTGTGGGTGACTGGCTTTCTATCCCAGCAACTATGAGCCTTAGGCATAGTATACAGTGAATAATATCCAGTTTGTTGCAATGCTGTCATACATACACTGACAGACAACCATTCACTCTCACATTCATTCATCCATTCACCAGTTCATCAGATGCATACAAATGCTTTAGATATGGGAGGAAGCTGGAGTACATGGAAAAGTCCATTATCTGGCTTTTTTACTTAATACATATTGAGTCACCAAGAAACACCAGTGTTAAAATCTCATGACTCAATGCAACGCAAAAGTCTTCCAGTAGAAAAGACGTGTGTATTATAAAACCCAACGTCTAGAGAGTTCCTATTTGATTAACTGGTCCTTTTCATTGTGATTGCTGCACTGTATAATTTGCTTAAGATTGCTATGCTATTGTTATGCATGTCTTGTCACACAATCCTATTTTTCAATAGCATTGATTTGCCAACTCGTACATAAAGTGACAGCACCATTTGTAGGTAACCTGTGTGTGAGAACTAAAGTATTTCAATGTCTGCAAGTATAGAAGAACCATCATTTCAAAACCATGATGTGTCTGCTCCCGCCTGTCACTTTGATCATTTACCGGTGACACTGGTACAATCTTTGGCCATATTTCAATCTCATGCTGAATGTAGTTACATGAAACTCAGCACAGCCATTGATCACTCTGACTTTGATACAACACTTGTGTGCCCTAGTCAAATGCCCTTTTCTGACAGATGAGATGGTTGTCTACAACATGCTCCTATATACACACAAATGATGATTGACAGTTCCAGCTTTAATTTCCAGAGAAGAGAATGACTGAAGTTCCCAGTGTGAAAAAATGGAGCTTCAAACCAGCATGAACCAAAATTGACACACAAAGGACAGAGGAGTGGCAGACACATGATCTACCAATACCTATTAGGCCAGTAACAGTGACTAAAAGCATCATGACCAGAACACTACAAAATCCATCAAAATTAAGTTCATTAAAAGCAGGAACTAAAATCCACAACACTAAAAAAAAAACTCCAAATAAAAGCGTGTCACTCAAGTGCATTTCTCCCACAATGCCACAGAAAAAAATGTAATCTTCCAGAGTTATAAAAATGATTAACTCTGCGGTTGGACCAAAGACATAATTGTATAATTCAAGAAACTCTGAGAGTGCACATACCGTTCCAGTGTTTAAGCCTTGAGGCAGCAGTGAAGGTCAGGCTCAGTGACCTGCAGAAGCAATGGCTGAGAAAGATGAGAAATGCATCAGTGTCTCGAGAGCGGACGAGAGACTGCAGCAAATGGGAGGCATCAAATGGAAGAGGATCTCGTTTGAACTAATTTCCAGAGAGAGCCACTGTTCTCAAAGTGTCTGAACTTTTAGGTGAGACTGGTATCACCTGAAAAAAAACTACAGCTAAGACCCAACTTCTGTCTTTGAAGTTTTACTGTGAACTATACACAGCTCTCAACTTATCATTAGAGGCTACTTAATTAGGGGAAATGTGTTAATATTGGTTTGAATTGTATTTTTAGTCAGTTTAGTCTGCATTAATGAGCCTAAATGTTAAATCAAATTCCTTCTGAAGCTGTGCTGGTTGGGAGGGCAGAGTGCCCAATGAGATGAAAAGGGCAACGATGTGGCATCACTTTGGTCTGGTTGAATATTTGTGATGGATTATGTCTTTATTGACAATGAACTTAAGGCCTTAGACTCAATTGAACACAAGGGGGATTCTTTTTAGCAGTACACTGTTCAGTAGGGTGAGCCCAACACGATCCACCAACAAGCATTTCAAAATGTTTGTGTTCAAGTGAAAGCGATCCAAGACAGGCCGTGAGGAGAAGCTGCACATATGAGCAGATTATGAGCCATGATATGTTAAATTAAAACGGTAAAAATCGGAGTGGGAGTCTTGGTGGTGTTCCATTTAATATTAATTAAGGTAATTAACTGAGGTAAATTGTAATTTAGACTGTAATTGGTGGCGAGATGACACTTGAAGTTCAAACAGGACTGAAATCAGTCACCCCTAACCATGCACTAATGGAATTTCCCTAATCTTTAGCCTCGCCTCAAAATGAATTGGATTTAACTGTTCAATTAGTATTGACCAAACAACCTAGAGGTCAGAGGGCGACAGGAAGAGTTTGTACATGTTTAAAACTGTGAGTGAATCTTTTCATATGAGCAGCGAGGGAGTGGAGTGTGGGGGAACACGCACAAAGAGCAAATACAGGAGGCTTTAGAAGAGGCAGCTCCACCAGGGGCAGGCTTTGTACTGTATTCTGATTGAAGAAAATCATACAGTTTGGATCTCTTGTGCTGCTGAAAACAACATTTCTCTCCCTCTGTTCCAAAGACAAGATTTGTGGCTGGAGAAAAGAGTTGATATTAAAGTGGTCACACTGGAATAGAAGTGTTTTGAAAAGATAAATAATGTGTTTGTGAATCACACAAGTTCAAGAGCAATCATATGAGCCTGTCCACCCTCAGAAGATCGGTTTTACTCTGCTAACCCACAAAGGGCTCTTGGGTATATTACATTTATTATAAAAATGTAATCCAACAACAGTCAGTCAATGCAGTATCAACTCATGATTTTACAGCAGCATAGTACTGCCAACTGAGTGTGAAGATACGAAATGATCACGTTTTTACATTATACTAATTTGATCATTATAATTATAAGATATTGCATATCAAGTTTTATCATGATACACGTTTTTACATGATAAGTTCAGTATCTTGAAATTTCATGATAAATTAGTATCTTGTGAAAACGTGATAGAGTTCACACTCATTAAACGTTGCTAAACGTTGCTCTTACAAATTGTGCAGTAGATCAGTCCAACTAAATGATGCATTCAACACACATGGACCATTTTACATTTCCTGATGCTGTATTTTTTCTATTGGTTTATTGCCAAAAAATAAATAAAGATAAACCTTCTATCAGCTTTAACCTTGACAAAAAACACACGTTTTAGTATTTAGTTAGTACGAATTATTGGCCACTTTATTCACATAAAGTACAGAAATTATCACATGAAAATAAAACAGTATACGCAAGAAATGGATCTCAGCCGGGTTTATCTGAGACATCATGACCCCATTTTCAAACTTTGCTTTTGAGAAGTAGGCTCAAAGAGGAGCTATTGTTGAATGGTGTTTACAGCGACCTGGGAGAATAGTGATAGATGTTGTGTGTGAGCTCCCCAGGACCAGCTGGGACCCACGACTTCACATTGATTCTCTCAGTTCCAAGAGACGTGTATTCTCAACAACAACTGCACTTTCAGCCAGTCTCTGTAGTATATAAAACCCAAATTATTTTAACGTTTCATTTTCATTTAACCAAAAAAGAAAACAATGACACAATCCAGTAGAAAGGGTAAATCATTTCTCTTGGTTCCTCATTTTCAAGTCAATATTATGTGTGTGTCAATATTATTATGTTACAAAGATTGTAGGAGAGGCAAGAGCATATCTCACATGTGTTTAATAAGCTCATAATAAACCAATACAAACATAATAAAACACTAGAAACAGGTAATATAAAAAAATATAGCTTCATACATAGTTTTACCACACTTTTAATAGACCCTTTCGAAGTATGTAAACAGAAAGTTCTAAATTCCGGAATGGAAGCAACTGGACAAAGGGTCCACAAAATATTGCAAATGGAGATGGCTCTGGCAAATAACAACTACTCTTCTACATGTAGGTGATGTCAGAGCCTGGTTAGGAAACATTAGTGAATGTACCTCACATTGTATGTTTATTTAATGTACACATTATTAACAGTTAGACTTTTGGCTGATGGCAAAATTCTCTATAAATAAGTCCTTACAGAAATGTTGAAGACCACAATAATTTCTTTATTGTATGCTCAGAATTATTCTCTCCCTCATCACAAATCCTACTGTTTGTCCCAGACCTTTGCTCCAGTCGCCTCCATTCTGGAATCTTGAACAATCCATTCCAACACCTTGACGATAACTACTCCTTTGGTAAATGTAATAATAAATGATAGCCAGTATTAACAAACTCATCTTTATCATTAGAAACTCCTATTGGCTCCACTTCATGACATTTTTACAGCACAAATATAAGTACTTAGTGCTTAGTACAGGTACTGCTGCTGTGGTGTGCAGTGTATAGCTCTATGTGCCCTGTTGGAAATGAATGATGGGAATTATTCATAGTCCCACTGAGACACTAAACCGGTGACTATTACGACTGGACATATTGACCTACACTTGACTGGCAGTGACCCTAGGGACCCCCTCGCATGGGCCAAGGGTCAAGGCAGATCTCTGTGAGGTCAGCGAGCGGTCAGTGCTGACACGGTGTAGTGGACAGGTCCTCTGAGTAATTAGAGGAGAAAGAAGAAACCTCAACTGCCTGGATTCTGCAGCAGGATGCCATCAGTTCGACGTCCTATATCCATCTGCCCTACAGATACAGTATGTGTGAGTTTTACTGCACCGTGGCACAGAATGGCTACAATATATCTGCAGGGTGTTGATAGAGTAGTTAATAAATACCATTGACTCCATGATTACTTTGAAAGGTGCTGACCTTTGTGGATGTAAAAGACAGACTTTCAAGACTGAACTGAACTAAACTGAAAACTTTTTCCCAGTGTGCATCTGCCCCAAGACTAACATTAAGGTCCATTTACAAAGTTGTTCAAGCACTAAAACAGCCTGCCAATATTTAAACTGGAGGGGAAAATCTGTGGTGCAATTAGTCATGCTAATGTGAATTAATAAGATAATCATTTTTCTTGCAGATTTTCTGTCAAGATACATCTTTGTTTGTAGTGTGGCCTTTGCATTGGGTTTGTCATTTGTTATAGTAGTATACAACCCTGTGCCAAACAGACAAACAAGTACATGACTGAGCTCACAGTGTTTTGGATATTACTATATATACATAATACATTTGAATCTCGTTAATTTAATAAAGCAGGATATGGCTGATCATTTACAGCCTGTATAAGATTATTTTTTAATCAGCCTCAGTTTCTGCATGTGCTGTTTTCATTATTTTTTACTCTGTTCAGATAGAGATTAATTGTTGCAAATTAATCTCTAAAATGCCTATATAAGGTCCTATATATGGAATTATTTTTTACTAGTGTCTTCATGTTGCCCTGTTCACTAGCATTATAATCTTCATTTTCTTGCAATTACACTTTAATTAAAAACAGATGGACAACATTTCTTTATTACTAATTATGTATTTTATAGCTTAATATAAAATGAGTGAATACCTCTAGCACAGCATTAACCTTTGAACATGGTGGATTTATCTGGACAGACCATATCTGTGAGATTTTAATCTACAGTGTGTTGTTGCAGAGGGGATAAGTAGCCTGTAGCCTTGAACAGTCTGCTGAGCTTTCCCAAATGTGCCCAGCTCAGCATTGCCAAGAGTTTTCTGTCCTCACTTACCCCCAGCTAACAGATGTGAGACATGTATCTGGCTTCACCTGCGTGGGCCAGTGGCACACAGTAAGCAGCTTTCATCAAACTAATAATCTAATTATGGCTACTTGAGGTGATTCATTTAAGGAATTAGATTTTTTCACACATCTAAGAAAGTATAGTCGATTCAATCTGTCCTATTTTTTTTTTTACTTTGGTTCTGTTTGCAGTTTTTATTTCAGCTTTGTGAGACTGCAGAGTAAGCACAAAAAACAACCTTTATATAACATGGCCACAGGGAAAATATGTAAATATTGATATTTAGGTCTATAAATCGGTGTGCCAAGCATGTCACACATTACTTCAACTTCAACTTTCAACTTCAACCTTTGTTTATTTGTCATATGCAGGTTCAACACAAGGTCAACAATGCAATGAAATGCTTTGAATCGGAAGAACCGTTAGACTCGCTAAGATAGTCAAGAAGTACTAGTAGCATGCAATAATAGTACATGGTGAAAAAAGTGTTTGCAAAAGAAGTAAAACAATATAATAAACATAAAATAAAAATACAAGGTGCAGGTAGGATTAGATAAGGAGTAAGTATTTCACAGGTGGTAAAATTACTTCAAATTAATTTCATATTGCACATATAGTATTGCACAGGTAGTAAGTAGCGTTGACAGTGAGGTAGTGACAGCAGCAGTCAACATATTATGTAAAGTGATTTAGTGCAGTATTATTGAGAGTTCATTATGTTAAACAATACACATACAGTACAGTGTTACCTTGTTGAGCTTAAAGAAACTGAAAGAAATTGCCCTTAATATGAAGTAAAATCATGTTTCAAGTTGTGTTAGCCCAGAGACTAACTGGTCATTTAAGATGCATAGTTGCTGTATTTGGCTTCAGCCTCATACCTTTACCAGGAATTTGAAGAAAAATAAACAAACCAAACTTTGAGCAAATGACTACAGGCTTTTGTCACATCGTAAAAAAAATATTACTTGGGATAACTTCTGAGTCTGAGCTGAATTCACTATATATTCAGTTTCCTATTAACATCTAAAGTAAGGTTAACCTTTACAGTTTAGCCTTTGTGAATAAATGGAAGGGT
The DNA here is from genome assembly GCA_036025475.1 of Philypnodon macrostomus. NCBI lineage: Eukaryota > Metazoa > Chordata > Actinopteri > Gobiiformes > Eleotridae > Philypnodon > Philypnodon macrostomus. Next base: position 14,533 of record JAVQKC010056815.1, read on the forward strand.
CCAACAGTAGATTACATTGTAGGCACTGCTAGAAAATACGACTTTAAGCTACAACTAACATGAACAGGTCTACATCAAGATGTAATGGATGCATTTGCATTTCTTTAAAATGTTCCACAAAGCTTGCAGTAATATTTGGTACTTTATCTTTGAAATGGATGAAGATGAAGCTTCTTGCTGCTCTGTTTATCATAATAGATGTGTGGAAAGTGGTTGTGCATTAGAGACAAAGCAGGAGAGAAATGCTCCCAGCAGCCTTTCAAAGACTGTGAAATCCTGAGACTGTGATTTGCTTTAGCTAAAGCGCAAAATGATGGTATTTATGTAGATGACTGCATACATATCAGACAGTCTCACCATAATTAGCTGCAGCCAATATGCCCCTTGCACTACCAAACTATATCAGACCCTGTCTACCAAGTCAAACTGACACAGGTATTTACAATTCAATCAGTTTTTATTCACGATATGGGTCACATGTGACTGTAACTTATCCCAGCAACTGTGAGCCTTATGTGGGGTGTACCCTGGAGAGTGGCCGGTTAGTTGCAGGGTTGACACAGAGACACACCCAAACAAACAAGAATTCACAGTCACATTCATTCACGAGGGGGCGTTAGATTGACTAATTCTCATCACACTTACTCCTCTTTGGACATTGGAAAGATGCCAGAGAGAACCCTTAGTGACACGGAGAGGACAGGCAGACTCCACCCAGAAAATACAGTATTCTTGCTGAAAGACCAGAGTGTGAATGTTCCAATACAATGAGAGTTGGAATAATCTTTGGCTGATAGTCGGTGCAGACCCAGCCGACTGGTAAATATGCCACTTAAATTCATTAGACATTGCCTCATAAAGAGCGTAATGATGTGGAGTCCTGGGCCTCCATCCGGTTAGCATGAGAGTCAATTATGGTCTACAACTGAATGTTAAATGGCTCATTAGAGGGCTAGAAACAAAGCAAATGTCAAATTTCCATAGGGTTCCACTGTCTGACAAAGACCCCCCTTACAGAAGTTAGCCAAAGCCATGAACTAGATTTAGCTTAATCTATGGCCAGTGGAAATTATTATTATTATTATTATTATTA